>JBAMJV010005957.1:0-280858 GCA_037951105.1 Echinarachnius parma
CGATGAATGATTTTCTCGAGAGGGGGTACTGGTGAAGATTCTTTCAAAAAGGGGGCGGGGGTGTCGGTGAAGAATTGTCTGAGGGGGGATACATGGTGTCCGTGAATATGTTTTGAGGGGGGGGAAACCCCAAAACAGCCCTTTTTCATCAAAGTGAAATTTGAACCCCCCCCCCCCCCCCCCCCCCGTGTACGCATATGCCCGTGAATATGAGATTGTATTTTTAATTATACACTTATTAAATCATATCATAACCATTCAACCAGAGATTCCATTAATTGACAAATGTTTTTTACAGGATAGATAGACGAAATACAAATATACAACATACAACATTATCTTACTCAAAGATCTGGTGACGGGTAATTTGCTAGTTATTATTAATATGTATGAGCCCAAGCACGGCAAAATAACCTAACCAGGCGCCGTGCGAAGTACGGCGCCTGGCATACTGAAGTGTGTATACCGTGAGGATAACGGGCAAACACACTAATAAAAACAAACATTACCTTAGAAAAAGTTAGTTAAAAGTTCATAGCACCCCTGCAAGTCAAGGGGCTTACTGCGTAAGCCTAGTCAAGAAGACTAAGGTAGAGACATTTACATTAACATTTGACGTTTTTTTTTAACATGTCATACCTTTAGTCCTAGTCCATAGTGTACACGTTCTGTATGAGCCACTTATCCACCAAAAAACCTCCAATTTGGTTGGAAATATTTCGGCTACTCACCTGAATTTTCACGACTAGGCAGATGTTTACTCTCTTTCTGCAATTGTGCTGTCCCAAATACGTTTACAAGTTGTAAAAAAAAAAAAAAAAAGAAAAAGTTTGTATATATTTTTATTTTTTTATTTTGTATTTTTAAAACATCTTTTTTGCATGGATCGGAAAGCGCCAGAAACGTACCAAACATGGCATAAGGCAAGTCCAAGATAACGTCAACCTAGCTGTTGAAATTTTCGTCTTGATTTACGATGACATGTTTCACATCATATTGAAGCCATGAGTTGAAGTTTTGATATTCCATAAAAAGAAATTCAAATTTATGTAAATTTTATGCAAATTTGAAGGCCTCATTTGCATAAATGGTGAAATAGAGTGTTACGTATGGGACAATTATAAAAATTCATAAAAAATCAAAGGGAATGATATGATATTTCATTCATATATAGACATGACCACTTAATCATCCATATAAATTTTGCATAAATATTAAGTCATGACCTAATTAATTATGCAAATTAGGTCATGTCTTATCATGAAACGTCCCATACGTAACAAAATGAGGAACCTTTTTCATTTTTTTCAAATAATTTAATAGTTATTCTAGTGCAAACTTTGGGAAGTTCTAATTTATGCATTTAAAACTAAAATACTATAATAAGCCGGGAAATTTGTATTAACCCTTTGTTTTATAAGAAAATTAGAATTTATAAAAAGTGTTACGTATGGGACAATGTGTTACGTATGGGACATAATTCACGTACAAAGTCAATGTAGCTGCTGGGAGCCTTTGTGGCAGATAGGCAAATATTTATTTTGGAGTGATATTGTCATGATATATCAATGTTAAATAGTATAGAGAAGGTAATTAGGTCCATAAAACTTTTTTAGAAGTGAAGCCATTTAAGTAAAACAATAATTTATGCTCGGCAGCCATTTTGAAAGATAATTAGCTAATTTGCATATTCATGAATTAGAGCAAGATGTCCATTTGTAATCAGGAATGTAGTGTAAAATGTTCCAACATTTCATTTAAGGTATTTGGGGCAAATTAAGCCATTTCTGCTCCTCATTGGCATGTATCACTTGAGCAAAGCCCTGAAATCCAAGATGGCCGCCCCTAATTTGCATATTTATGAATATTACTGTTAAACAGTAGCTTACAAACCCACAAAATTTACTAATTTGATTTAATCATGTCCTATTATGTATTTAAGATTTCTTAACTTACTTTGACTCCAAAAACATTATTCAAAGTATATGATTTGCATAATTAAGATATTTACCTAATTTGCATTTCCCAAATTCCTGTAAAATTGTATAAATTCTGATCTAGGAACGCTAAACTAATGAGTGATACCTCTTTTATAGGGTTTTAAGGGGTGACATAACCATTTCTGATACTTATTTACACAAATCACCATGGAAACTCGTTATTTTTTACCAAATACCCTCAATTTGCCTTAAATATTGATTTACCTACATTAAACGAATGGGGACAAAATGCAAAGGTCAAAGGTCACCATCTTTACCAAGGTTATTCTTCTTATAGATACTAGTAATGGAGATGGTAAAAGAATAAAATCAAAGTCCCTCTACATTATTTTTTTTTGAGGGAAAGTCTCTGAAATGTCCCATACGTAACGCGCGCGTTATCTTGGACTTGCCCATAATCGGATAGATCACATCATGATAATCATTTATTAGACCCTTGAGCAGTGAAAACGATGTTAAAAAAGAGCCCCCGTGAGCCCCAAAATAGCCCTCGTGAATAATTTCACGAGGGTGTTTTTCTCCCTCAAAATTTTCAAAATCGCCCTCGTGAAAAAAAAAGTATTTTTTTGGTTGGTTGGCGGCCATTTTAAATTTCTGGTCTCATATTGTGCATATACACTACTCACAGAAAGTAAGTCCCCTAGCATTTTTTCATATATCTCAAAAAGTATTTTAAAGGGGTAGTTGAGTTTTGGTAGAGAGGGCGCTACACATAATAATTTGTTTGTGAGATAATGAAAAACTGAGTGTAAAATTTGAAAGAGCATAATATTTCAGTGACAGAATAAACTTTATTTTATCCAAATCGGTCCAGAAACGGCTGAAATATCCATAAACATAACCATTTGTAATAAATGTGGGGCCCCACAAATATTAGAAAATTTTTAACCAACCGTTACTGTAACCGGGCGCACCAAAGGAATGGACTTGAGACAGAATGCTTCACAGGATTCATGAACTTGCTTTAATGTTGAATTCGTGAAACTGTAATATAACAAGAACAAACGAGGCATCATAAGCATACTGCCATCAAATAACATAATAGTCATAAGCATAATAATAATTAATGCTTTAAATCACATCAACCCAGCTCACTTGAGCTAACTTGTAGAATGTCAACTTCTTTATCGAAATAAATCTAATAAACATGCTCAACTGTTGTCTTTAAGAGCAATAAACAAGTCCCAAAAATGTTATCCTTGTGTAATTATTCTACTTTTTACCTTGTCAATGTCATCTTAACCCGACAGATTTCAGAAATGAAAAGAATCATCAAACCCAAACTTCCCATTCGAAACGTAATTATCAAGCCAAAATACTCACTTAGAACCCATAAGAACACCTTCCCTTGGTATAGTTTACTCTAATTTGCATCATTCATATCAAACATGTAAGGAAAATATCAAGGAGCATAAATTTCTATCACTCGTAATTGTCCGAACCCAACACTGTCCCATACATTGAAATTCCTGTATGGTATCGGTACATGTAACGGACACAATCAAACGCTAAAGTACACAACACGACCTTGCTGTCGGTCCAGTATACGTGCTCGACATCCTCAAGTTTCAACTCCTTCTGGAGAAGAGTGCCGATTCGTACTGAAACGACTGCTGAGGTGAGCTCCAGACGAGGAATCGTGACCAGCTTCAATGGGGTAACTCTCGACTTCCCCATTACCAATGCACAGTGTACAAGTCCATCTTCATTTTCAAGCCTAAGGAAGGAGCATGCACCATATCCAGTCGAGCTTGCATCGCAAAAATGGTGCAGCTGAGTCTTCTTGACCCTTCCAAAGTCTTTCGGCTTGAAGCATCGGTCGACAGAGATTTCCCGTAGTTGACGAAGATCAGCCTTCCAGCTCTCCCACTTGTCTCTGAATACATCACTGAGAGGCTCGTCCCATCCAACCGATTCCCTGCACAAGTCTTGCAGCATCTGTTTCCCTCTCAAGATGATGGGTGCTATGAAACCCAGGGGGTCATAGAGCGACATCACTGTTGAAAGTACGCCCCTTCTGGTCAAGGATTTCTCCATTTTCAAGTCGAGAGAATACTTGAAACTATCGGTCTGAGTGCACCATTGCACTCCAAGTGCTTTCGTAAGTGGTAACTTGTCCTTCAACAGATCGAGTTCCTTTGCGTTCTTTGATCGATCTTCCACCGGAACTGAGTCCATCACTTGCCGTGAGTTCGAAACAAACTTGTGAAGATGAAGTCCTCCATTTTTACACAAGTTTTTTGTATCCGCGATGAGGTCAATGGCCTCCTCCTCAGTGGACACAGATGTGAGGCCGTCGTCTACATAGAAGTCGTCTTGCACGAAACAACTGGCCTCTGGATACTTGTCATGGTTGTCCTTCGCTACTTGTTTCAATGCGAAATTAGCGCAACCAGGGGATGAAGACGCTCGAAAGAGGTGCGACGCCATGCGATAGTCGCTGGGTGGTTGTGAGATGTCTTCACCATCCCACCACAGGAACCTCAGGTAGTCACGATGATCTTCACGGACCTTGAATTGGTGAAACATCTCCTGGATGTCGCAACTGAATGCTATGTGGTCCTTTCGAAACCTGCACAGTACACCAATTAAAGAATTGGTCAAATCCGGTCCTGTTAGCAGGTTAGAGTTCAGCTCGTATCCCTTGTATTGTGCAGCGCAATCAAATACTACACGAAGCTTTCCTGGCTGCATGACTCCATGATGCGGGATGTACCAAACTTTTCCGACCTCTCCCCTCTCTCGCACAGGCTCAGCATATCCCTTCTCCAACAGGGTATCTATCTTCTCAGTGTACTGTTGACGATACTGCGGATCACCAATGAACCTACGCTTCAGATGTTCCAGACGTTTCTCAGCCATGTAGCGGTTGTTGGGGAACGTAGGATCCTTAGGTTCATGCTTAAAGGGTAGCGGCATTTCGTAGTGACCCTCCGACACCCGGATATTGTCCTTCATGACTTTCAGAAACTTGACATCATTCTGTGAGTATGGTGCATCTGCATCATTGCTTTCCGCAAAGTCAAGTTCCATCATGTTGAGTATGGCTGGAGCCATTTCTTCCTTGACCGAGATCTTGTGGGAGAACAGGACTTGCTTCCTCGCGCTGTGGACATCATCAATTTCATGAGCGACGACACGATGACTTACACCTATCCTGTCTTGCTCAGTGCTCTCATGACTCGTAACACCAATGATGCTCCATCCAAGATCAGTCTTCTGAGCAAATGGTTCATCATCATCACCTGCAATGACTGCCCGAGGCTTGAGTGCTTGAGGACAATTGCAGCCTATCAGGAGTCCCACTTCACAGTCTTGAGGTGGACCAAGCTCCTCCACTACTTGGGCCAAATGGGGAAAGATTGAGCCATTTCCGCTGAGGGTATGTGGTTCCTGTGCGCCGGCATGATATCCCTGGTGTAGACGTCCGGTAGCAGGATTCTGCAGTCGCCCTCCAAGGGACGCACCACCAGGCCTCTTACTCTCTCACTAGCCAGCCTCTGGTGTTCCGCCAGCATGGTTGAAAAACTTAAGGTCACTTGAGCTCCCTCAAGCCCCATGGCCTCCTTTGTGTCCTCCAGCAGGAAGCAATTGTCGGATTGGTTGTCCAATATGGCATACACCAGTCTTTCCTGACCAATGTCTTGGTGCGATAGCCATACTGGAACAACCGACGTGCTCTGGATGCCTTCAGATCGAGCATCTGTAATCGCGCGATTACTTGTCACCTTCTTCTCTTCTTGCTTCTCTTTCTTCTCTTCTTGCCTGTCTTCATGCAGGCAAGTTGGATGCCTTTTCTTGCAGTTATCACACGTGCTTCTGCGTTTACAGTTTTTGGACATGTGTCCTTTTCGTAGGCACCCGTAACAGAGTCTGTTGTTTTTGACGAAGAGTTTTCTCTCAACAAGCGTCTTTCCTGTCATGAACTTCTCACATTCCTCGAGTCTGTGGTCCTTGTCGCAGATCATGCAGGAAGACGAAGCCTTGCTCTTAGGACGTGCAGGAAGGTACTCCACCGAAGTATTCAGGGAAGAGATGAGTTTCTTCTTTCCTGGAGATTTCAGGTCCAGACTGCCCAGGCTGGTGATTGGATCACATGCTAGATCAGCTTCGGCCTCCAAGAACTCACAGAAGACCTTGAATGGAGGGTATCTAGCATGATTCAGCTTGTAGTTGGCTACCTTGCGCCCCCAACTGATGATGAGGTAATCCGGAAGCTTGGCGAGAATCTTCCGATTTTCTCTTTCATCGTCCAGCAAAGACAGCGATGGGATTGAACTCATGGCGGTCATGCACTGCCTCAGGTAGTCTGATAAGTTCCGTAAAGCATGACCGTCCCTTGCACCGATCCTGGGCCAGGATTCCAACTTGTTCCGATATGCATCGGCAAGCATAAATGGATCACCGTATCTCCTCTCCAGGGCGGCGATGGCCTCAAGATACGAGTCGTCAGTGACATGAAGCGAGTAGCCTTTCACGAGTTCTAGTGGCGGACCCTTCAAGTACTTCTGTAGATAAAAGAATCTATCACTGGGTGCGATGCCACTGTTGGCGATCAGGAGGTTAAAACTATTCCGCCAACCTGGATACGACAGGGGATCACCTGAGAATAATGTTGGTTCCGGTAACGGTAACCGAGCCATTCGAATTTGGTCCACTGTTGCATTAGACGATGTTGCCGGAGGCGGTGAAGATTGTGGCGGAGGTTCCCTCGTAGATTCATTTACCCAAGACTGGGTACGAGTTTGTGAGGGTGACTTGCTGGATCTGGCTTTCGAGCGCACAGACTTGCTTCCAGATCCTGTGCCCTCTTTCGCCCCGAGAAGTACAGCGAGTGTCATCTTGGCGAGCTCACCGTGTTCTATCTCCAGATCATCCAGTCTTTCTTCACTGTCGTCCTCTATTTCATTCGACTCACAAAAGGCTTGATGTTGCTCTTGTACCGCAACTAGGTGATCTAAGGCCTTCTGCAAAGCGTCTCTGTTATATCTCACCTCCTGGGGATCTACATCGTCCGCGAGAAGTGTTCTCAGCTTAACCGCAGCTCTCCTCCAGGTGGAGACAGCGCGATGAAGCTCCTTCATCTTCAGCTGGAGCTGGTACTCTACTCCCTTGGATGTAGGCTGCCTAGTCCTTGTTGACTTGTCTTGTGCCTCATCCATGGCGAATCAACCGTAGCTTGGTCTTCGGTCGGTAGAGTTTCACTGTAACCGGGCGCACCAAAGGAATGGACTTGAGACAGAATGCTTCACAGGATTCATGAACTTGCTTTAATGTTGAATTCGTGAAACTGTAATATAACAAGAACAAACGAGGCATCATAAGCATACTGCCATCAAATAACATAATAGTCATAAGCATAATAATAATTAATGCTTTAAATCACATCAACCCAGCTCACTTGAGCTAACTTGTAGAATGTCAACTTCTTTATCGAAATAAATCTAATAAACATGCTCAACTGTTGTCTTTAAGAGCAATAAACAAGTCCCAAAAATGTTATCCTTGTGTAATTATTCTACCTTTTACCTTGTCAATGTCATCTTAACCCGACAGATTTCAGAAATGAAAAGAATCATCAAACCCAAACTTCCCATTCGAAACGTAATTATCAAGCCAAAATACTCACTTAGAACCCATAAGAACACCTTCCCTTGGTATAGTTTACTCTAATTTGCATCATTCATATCAAACATGTAAGGAAAATATCAAGGAGCATAAATTTCTATCACTCGTAATTGTCCGAACCCAACACTGTCCCATACATTGAAATTCCTGTATGGTATCGGTACATGTAACGGACACAATCAAACGCTAAAGTACACAACAAAATTACACATTCAATATTTTGATCATTCTCAACACAAATTAGAATATGACAAACTAACCTCTATTCCGCATTATTAAGGCGTCTAAGAAAGAAGCCAGAGCTTAAAAGCCTTGATTTAAGGCGATTTCCATCCTAGGTACCCAGCTAGACTTGACGAATCTAACGATAGCTGATGTGATCTCGTCGGCGGCAGAGGGCAGCAAAGCACGAAACACTAACATCAAAGTGGGGCGTTGCGCCAAACCCCGAATTTGAATATTCCGAATCACATACAGCCACAGTTACAAATTTTTGAAAAATGCTTCCTCTTTTCAAAAATTTTCAAAAGAAATTTTGTAATAGTTAATAATCTCTCTATCTAAATATTCTAATCACTATTTTTACGAACCTTCACATGTACAATATTTTATTTTAAATGGTTTAAACCAATGATTTTTTAGACAGCGCCATCTTGAGTTTGAATGATAAAAGGCTTCTTACTTAGTCATTTGTAATTTTGAATTCCTTTCAACCATGGTAGAGTTATAAGTTTGTAATGTAGTGGTGCAGGTTTTGGTTACTAAAATTCAGTTTGACCAAAACTGTACTCTCTTTACCAGAACTCAACTATCCCTTTAATGTTATTATATATTTTTGAGCCCAAATAGGGGGGGGGGGGGGGGGGGGGGGCGAGGTGGTAATACAGGCCACCCCCCCCCCCCCTGAAATATTGGGGGTTATATCCCCCATCCCTCCCCCCCCCCCCCCCCCCCGTGATCGACGCCCCTGATTACAATGATAACACTGTTGTAAAAAGTGCGGTTATCGAACCTTTTAATCGTCTGATCGATAATTTGCTTGTCTTGCAGCTACCGTACCTCATCTACTCCTACGTGCGCTCCAAAAAGCTATATTTTAGCTCTTCGTAGTGCTTAGTAGTGAATTCGTAGTGCTTCACGGTGTTCGCTGTGATTAGTAGGACCGATCTTTAGTACATAGAGCCTCAAAATCATGCAAAATTGTCTCTGGGTGAAAATTTCAACTTTACGGGATTTGATAAAGTTTACATATATGGGTCAGATTTTTGAAAAGTGCACTTTTAGCCATTTCCAGACCTTGAGCGCTTCTATCATTTGCTGTGTCTCACCATTAACTCTGATATACCTGTTTTGGGTCTCATATTAAAGAGAATTATTAAGGCTTTCAGAAAATGTATAGTTTTATATCATTTCAAACATTTGGTTTCATGCCACAGGACCTCAAATGTGAAAAAATAGCATAAATTGGCATTTTCCACAAAATTATGATTTTTTTAACCTGATAAAAAAAAATATTAATCAACTTTAAAGGCATTAATGTCTATATTTTCTATCTTACATGTCTTGAGCATGTATCACATAAGAATTGGCGGTAGAGCGGCATTGATATGATTTCATGGTACATTTCAATAGGAAAGGTCATAATAAGTGAACGTCCGTGAGCATACATTAAAATCCATACAACCAGAATTCTACTTAGTTGTCAAAACAAAAACTATTGCCAAAACTAAGGGTTGAACCCACTGAACACATTCTACAAAAATTGTTGGCTAACTACTCCTGCTCGCGGAGTAACATTTTTTTGTATGAAATTATACTGGATTTCGTCACGGACGTTCTGTCGTCTTGTATCATCACTGCTCAGCGAAGTGCATCCTAGTCATCAATTGCTGGGGTCAGTCTGATGAACTCACAGTAGGGCCACAGTATTTTGCCTATTTGAAAACTATCTATCAAATACAATGTTTGGTTTGGGCCGAAACTGATCTTCGTGAACGTCCGTGATGAAAACGAACGTCCGGCAAGAGTAGCCCCAATTACGAATCTGAGGCTGCTTATCTGCACGTAGACACCAGTACAGCAATTTTAATTGGCAAGCAGCTAACCAAAAACTTATATCAGGCATTTTCGAAGCCTTTTGACAACTATTTATGATACAGACGTTCGCTCGGACGTTCGTTCACGGACGTTCGATCATGAAAATTGTTCTAATAATGTTACCATGTAAAACGCTCACATCAAGTTGATACCGTTTGATGTTGTTAGTACATTGTTATGTCTCTCATATCCCATATGGATATATTTCCTGCAAGTCATTTAACTGTAACAAACTTATGAAATGTTGTGCTCACGGACGTTCGTTCGTCATTTATGGCCCCAAAAATCTTAGTAAAAGTTCAAGTACTGGCACAATTTTTTGACAGCAGGTGCCCCTTGTGTGTGTCTTTCGACCCAGGTCACTGCCAACCACACATGAATATGTTGATTTTTAGTCACCATCACGGAGGTTCGTTTTACATTTGATCACCTTGCTTAGCTGTTTTGTAATACCCCTAGATATTATATTTACTTCTACCCGTGCAGCGTTGACATTATGCTATAGGAAGGCAAACCCCAAGATTATGATTGTGCACAGTCGCAGGCCTACAAGCGAAAGAAAGCTGTTCAAAACATAATGGTAATAAGGGGGTATATGGCGCAATAACAACATTTCAACCGAAGGTCTGAGTGGAAACTGTTGCCCCACCCTCTGCAAAACTTGAGACTGTCGGCTCCTCCTCTGCTGCAGGCTTTGAGACTGTTTTCTCATCTGCCTGTCGGAGTTAAGTCCAACTAAATGGCTGTATGACGCCAGTTGTTTGAAAAGAAGAGGTACATCACAAAGGTCGAGAGGATAGCTACATGTACTTGCTTTACAATATTGACTGTATTACGAAAAAGCAACAAATACATGCATACCCCTCTCCCCCCCCCCCCCCTCAAAAAAGAAAATAAATAAATAAAATAATAATAATGATAATAATGATAATACGATAATAAATACATAATTATATCATAATTTATGCCTGATGTGCAAAGCTGCAATATCCAGCACGTAAGTATGCAGATCTAGAGACAAACGCATTTATTATTATGATGACGTATGAATGGGTTTTCAAAGCATCTCTGCTTCAATCTGTTAATAGTGCTAAATTATGTGGTATCGTTTGAAATTATATCTAGCAAGGGATTAGATTTGTTGGACTTCTTCCATTTAATAGAGATTGTAAGATTTATGCATTATTTTGATGACTTCATCGTAATAATATATAATATTGGCTGTTTTGTTCTTTCTTGATATATCAAAAATATTGTTTTTGCTCATTATAATATTATACAACTAAATTTCAGCTCGCGCAATATTTATAATAAACCATTCAAGGTCAACATTGTTCTTAATTCTAATTGAAACATTAAAACCGATTTGAGGTTAACAATTAGGAAACGAGATGTGGGTCAGGAAACATCGGAATTAACTATCAACGTGATTATTTGAAAGATTTAACTTTGACATATTAATGTCATAAAACAATTTATAATCTCTGCAAATTAGATTTAAACAGTTAGGCTTTAAAATGATTGTTTTTATTATAATAATAATGCGATTGGTTTTACATTAAATTAAAATATTCTTTCTAAATATAATAATAAAATGTGATAATAAACACATATAATATGTTTAGCGTATATATTTAGCGCAATGGTTTCTATGTCTAATATTTCTTTATACAAAACATATACATGTATGATCTAAAATGCAATCTATATGTATTTATTTAAGAAATAAGTTATACGAGTATATTATTTACTTTGCTCATGGCTTTTGTTACCCTCAGTTTGTTTTATGTTTTGTGAAAATGCATATTAGCAATTCAGCCATATAGCTGGAATAGATAAATATATGTATTTTCAATTAATAAACCATATACGAATTGAATCGAAATATACGTACAACATACACAAACCAAAATAACAGTTTATATATTATGGGTCTCCCAAAGTCAAAATACATCTTAAATATATATGGCAAGGTTTGAAACGTGTGATAGGCATATATGTTTGCACTTACGTTATGTTGGCACTTACATTTATTTCTGTAATTAATTGACTCGAGATGGGACACTTGGGTACCACTATAGGCAATTCGAGAACGTCCGTGAAATTAATACGAACGTCCGTGACATTAAGACTCATGTGAGAAACCGTATTCTGGTAACTGGAAAATGGCCTTTATTTTGATTATACATGTTATTTATGTTTGCAGAAATGTCTTAAAATCATTTATTTACAGAAGTATAGTGGCATTTCTGTTATAGAGTGCCCAACCGGGGAAAGCCGGTGTAAAATTAGGGGTTACGATTTCCACAGGTCCACTAAGAGTGATAGTTAAGTAGCAGACATGTCATTATAATTAATTCAGATAGCTAAAATCATCAACTGATAAATTCATATGTTTTATATTGGTCTGGAGGAGATTCAAATAAATGTTGTCATCAATTTCTGTAAGACTGTTCAGGCAGAGAACGTCCGTGAAATTGTAATTAAAAACAATATAGTAAGAAAGAGGGACCAGGCGACTTGGAAATGCTACTTTTATATCTGACTAGGATGTATACATGGTCTCTAGCTTAAATATAATAGGAATAGATAAAGTATTATCATCATATTGTTCTATAAGCATTAAATCAATTTAAACCAATAATAGGGACTCGTTATAACGACCAGGTCCATGTAAAAACCAAACCATTTTTAAAGGTTTATATTGCAATGTTCAAGTTTGTTTCTATAATGACCCTGTTTTAAAGCCATTTACGAAGAATAGAAACTCTTTTTGATGACATCAGATCATTCTGCCAACATTCTTGTTTCTGGCAAACGTCCGTGAGCGATATGGGAACGTCCGTGATGAAAACTATACTCTCTTTGGTCATGTAATTATGTAATATATGATCTAGACAGCAATTGATCCTATTAACATGCACATTAAAATATGTGATACGGGAATACGAGCGTATATAGGTGCGTTCCTCATTATTTAAAAAGAAATATAACAATTCAGTCAAAGTTTGGACGTTTGTATTTTCTATTTGGCAAATAAAACACAATCCACGTTTGGCATACAGAGAGAAGCAAGTCTTAGAAGTAAATTGTCCGAATATAAGCTGTATATGACAGAAAATAAATGAGATATATGGGTACTAAATCTATATATATAATCCCTCACGGACGTTCGCCTTTTGGAGATGGGTTACTTCAACAGTGAATAAAAACGGAACCACAGGGAGTTTCCCAGTATAATGGGGTATGCCTGAAAGCTAGGATTGCATGCTTTCACATTAGATAGATGTCTTTAAATACAAAAAATAAATTGAATTTTACCCTGTTTGGGCCGAAAAGTGCACTTTTCAAAATTCTGACCCATATATGTCATCTACATTCTCTGAAAATTGCAGGTCCTAATTCGAATTTTTTATACCATAAATAATGATTTTGCTCGATGTGTGAGAATGTTTTTCTGAATGATGCAAAACTTTAGAAGCGATTTTCTCTGTTGTTTAACAAATAGCGAGGCTCTGGTCCACGTTATTAAATTGCATTTTTCTGGCCTTAAACAAACTTATATGTTTCAAGTTATACATCATTTTAAAGCTGAAATCCTAGAGAATTCAAAACACTTAAAATCTCATTGATATTCCCGACAATTAACGGAAAGTGTTAGAGGCGGACACATATGCACATTGTTATTGTGCATTGCAAGTTGCTAGTTGAGTGCAAAAATTAATATTGAATTTTGTTCACTTTTGCATTTTGCATCGCCATCAGAATGACTTGTTTAAATAATAAAAAATATAGAGATGGTCTACTTAATTACTAATATTGCACTTTCTGCCCGGATTTAAAGGCTAAAGCCGGCGAAATATGATTGATAATGGTCAATGATAATGAATGCAATACTGGTAACGTTCAATCACTTTTATTGTAGGCGGCCAAGTTCATTGAATAATTAATATTGTTTGTTGATAAAGTCTAGATTTATATTATACACTGATAGTATGATACAATAGTCAATAGTCAAGTTTAGGGTTTTTTATTTAAATTAGAAACAAAATTTTTTTGCTGTCTTTTATTTAACATCCAGACAAAAGCTTGGAGATGTTGAGAATCACCTGACGGCTCACATCCAGCACGGGCTGGCCCTAGAGTTTGAGAAGAGTGACTCGTCACGTCGCCTGCGACTGCTCATCAGCGAGATCCTCTTCATCAACGCTCAGGTATAGCAACGACAGTTACAACACAAGTCTAATTTTAAGTGTAAATGGTAGATCGACAAATCTATCGCTTTCATGGCCTCTTTGACATTATTATTGTCATTTTCAATGTCGGCATTCTAGCGATAGACGCTACTGATACGGTCGTCAGTGCAATCCAAGAACGCCGCAAGTCACCAGTAAAAGTTACTTTAATACGGAAAGTCAATTACTGTCAGTGAAAATTTCATTAAAATGTGCCTTTTTGCGCGCATTTTGTAGTCCGATCAATATATTTTCGAGCTACTATGATATATATTAACTCACAAATCTCATGTGTTTTACTTCATGTCAGCTCTTAATTTTGGCGATTTGGAGGATTTTCCAACACTTTCCATTACTTTTCCTCGGGTCTTTCGCGGAACCTTTTTTCGAACTGCATACATAATGCATGCATCCGTATGCGCGAACACTTTTTCAGAAACTTAGGCAGCTAGGTATGGTACAGTGCTGCTGTACCATACCATAACTTTGCAATAAAAAAAACTAGAAAGGGTTGAATAATGTAGAGTTACAGTCTGTTGCTCTTGGGATACTGACATCTGTATCTTGTTAAATGAATGATACAGGATATGTCTTAACTTATTATATCTTAATGAAATTTGGAATAATAACCTTCAACATGATTTTCCATTCATTACAATTACATAATTTATTAATGTTTTGCTAATATTTTCAAATTTGTAAATCTTTGTTTTGCTGTATAGATAAAGGAATCTGCAGAGTTTGCCATCAGATCTTGTGAGCTGTTTGAGAATAAGGTTTACCAGGACGAAGTGGCGGATGTGTTGTGTATTGCACAAGCAGGTATGATTTAAATTGTGTTTTTTTGTTAATAGCAAATCTATAATTTGATTCAGTGATGTGAAAAGGGATAAGTAATTAAAGGCTATCAAAGGGCAATTTCATGCGTTTATTGGTGCAGGGAAGGAGGGGGGGGGGGGGGGGGGGGGGGTGTCTTGTCCTTTTGAATTATTCCCATAAATTGAAATGAGTTAATGAAGAAAAGTTGTAATTGTCCCCCTTGGGCTCCTAAAGAAGCTACACTGAATATGAGAATCTGATCCTTTTATTTTGTTTTAACTCCGTAATGAAATAGATCACAATAATTTGAGTGCATATTTCTTTTCCCCACACCAGAGTTGCCATCATTCCTCCCGATGAAATAAACATTTAACTGGCTCAGGTGTCTGGCTGAGAGTCGGGCTAGGACCCACCGTACTGTGCAGACGGTTTGCAAATGAAATAGCTTACATCCCTGCAATGCATGATTATATGCCTTCACACCACAGAGTTGCTGTCATTGTTGCTGATTGAACCTCCTGGCTGAGGTTTTACTGAGGGTCAAACTAGGTCCTTCCATGTCGTGCAGACTGGTTGAAAATTAAGTTATGTAGCTTCATTCTTGAATGCGTGATTAAATGTTTTGAATTGATTTCTTCCCTCCAGAGTTACCATCATTGCTGCCAGTGAATAAACTGGCTGAGGCGTTACTAAGGCTCAAGTTGGGTCCAACTATGCTGTGTAGACTGGTTGCAAATGTCCCTGACAGCTTCTTCCAGGGTAAGGATTTATCATATATAAATAGCATATTTTTCCATCTCAAATGTCGGAATGTCAGTTCAAAGTTATGAGAACAAATGAGGTGGGTATATTAAAGTACAGTTATGGTGTATGGGAAGAAATACAGGTGCAAAACTGTCAATGGATTGGTTCTTTCTTGGCAAACACTCTATGTGTGCTGATTCTGTTGGGCAAACAGTCTGGAATTTCAGGATAAATATATTTTGGGTGATTTTGGTGGTCAAACAAATTTGGTATGATATATTTGCAATGGTATACTGGTATCTTGCCTTGTTGAGACCCATAACTAACTTTGAGGCGTACCCTGCCTCACAACTTCGTCAGTGATCTAAATTATTGTTTGTTATTTGCATTCTATGCAATAGACCGCTTCTGTAATGTATGCAAATAATATGCGTATGACGTAAGACAAGCTTAACAATAGTAACTAGGTCCGGCAAGCTAAGTTTGCCGGAGCTTGCCGGACCTAGTTACTAATATTGTTAAGCTTGCCAACGGGGAGTCTGACGTCATACGCATATTATTTGCATACATTACAGAAGCGGTATATTGTATGTTGAATGAGATCACAAATGAAGCTTAAATCCAAAAGGCGCTATATGATATCCGCTCTTTCAACTCAGGAGAAAAGCAGGTTTCTTTGTCCAACTTTGTACACAAGCCTAATAGATGAGAATATGAAAATATAACGTTGAATATTTGGATTTGGATTGTGCAATTTGTCATGAAATTGGGATTTCTAGATAGCTATGTAGCTTATTAATGCACTAATAATATTAAGTCAATTTTGTTTTATCACACGCAGTGTGCAACATCCTCATTAAGAGTGGGGAGAGGCAGGATGAGGATAGCATCGGAGGCAGAAGGAGAACAGAAAGCTTGAGACTACTGGCTGCCATGAACCCCAGCCAGACTCTCAAACTAAGGGCACTTGCTGTAAGTGTTTATTTTTTAAATTTTTTTTTAAATGATGGACATAAAACATTGGGGCAGATCAATGCTAGAATGAAGTGTGAGGGAAACATGGTGTTAGAGGCAGACAGCGAACAGAAAGCCTGAGACTTCTAGCTGCCATGAACCCCAGCCAGACTCTCAAACTAAGGGCACTTGCTGTAAGTTTTTATTTTTAAAATATATTTTTTAAATGATGGGCATAAAACATTGGGGCAGATCAATGCTAGAATGAAGTGTGAGGGAAACATGGTGTCAGAGGCAGACAGAGAACAGAAAGCCTGAGACTTCTAGCTGCCATGAACCCCAGCCAGACTCTCAAACTAAGGGCACTTGCAGTAAGTTTGTCCCTGTTTTTCTTTTGTTTGTTTACTAAGTTTATGGTTGGTGCACTCAAGTTTACTTTTATAAGAAAGATCTAGCAAAAAAGAGTGGCCAGGGCTGTAACATGCAACAGCTCTGGGGGGTGTTGCATATATTGAAGAGATGTGATTGATCACAAAGTTGTGATGAATTTCAAGTCAGAAATTGTGCCTAAATGTGCAAGTGTGATTGGTTCAAATACGCATATATTCTGACTTGCATTAAAATTAAAATAATAATAATATTGAATATTTATATTGCGCAATATCCACCTAATAAGGTGCTCAAAGCGCTTATTATTAAATTGCAACTCTTTATGCAATACTCCCCTGGCCACTCTTTTCTAGAAAGAATCATTGCGAGAAATATGAACAAATCTGTTTTGTTTTGTTTAGGCACTGGTTTGCTGGCAGGGGCCATTAAAAATTAGCTTCAGGCCACCAAATATAATTGATGCTAAATTCCACTGGCCCGAATTGGCAACCAAATATAACATAACTTATAATGTTTCTGTTTGTTTGGGGCCACCAGATTCAGGTTTCGGGTCTCTAGAGTTCTATCTTTACTTGCCCGCAAGGAAAAGAGTGAATTAGTTTGCTTTATTAAATACACCTTTTTTTCAAATTTTAGGTTGAACATTGTCGCCTGCCTGGTCTTGCTGTGGCCCTATCCCTTGACCATGCAACCCGGTCCAAGGTGCAGGGAGGACAGGGGGATATGGTCAGTTTCCTGAGCGGCCTGCTTCTTGGCAGCAGCTCCACTGTCCGCAATTGGTTCGCCCAGTTTGTACGCTCCAGTCAAAAGGTGAGTTGTTGCAAATAAGTACATTAACTTTAAAATATGTGCTAATATAATATAGATAATATAACATATATGTAGTATCCCCAAATTTATCCCACCGATCTAAGCATTTTGTGGAGGCCTAAGCTAGGTTACAATGCCAACATTATTTCACTCTCTAACTTCTTTCTAGAGTTTTTTTTATACATTGTATTTCCAAGAAAACAATTCTGACTTGCTAAATTGAGCAGGTTTCTATGAAAATGACTAGTCTGTAAACATTTCTGATTCTGGTATTTAAAAAAAGAGCATTCAATTTAGCACTGTTATTTAGAGCACTGTAGAATAATTAGTGATAAACATTTATTAAAAAACCTTGAGTAGTAAGTTGCCATCAACAATGTTCTTGCAATTTAACCACATATTCGTGTAAATCAAACACATCCTCATGATAATTTGGATGAAGATAACTTGCCTGTGTCGTGCAAGTGACTTTAAATTGTACTTGCCCTCCAGTGATGATCACTTGGCTTGGCTGGTCAGTCAAGAGCGTTTGTAGAGCCCTGAGAAACCCAGGATCTTCACTCAATTATCCGATTTGATGTTCTTATTTGTGTTCTGTTTCAGTTGAAGCAAGAGAACACCATGCTCCAGTCACTCAGGGATCACCTCCTGGAAGAATTGAAAGCCATCACTCCCTCCAAGGAGCACTTTGGGGACCTCCCCGCCAGGAACGTGGTACAGGCCAGTGCCTTCATGAGACTCTACTGCGCACTCAAGGGCATCGCCGGAATGAAGTAAGAATCAAAGAAATATGATGATAATGATGATCATGATGACAAGGAAGAGGAGGGGAAATAGGATAGTTTGGGGATGATGATAATAAGGCGGTGGAGGCATGTTGGGATGATGATAATGATAGCCAGTGAGTGGCGTAGCCGTTGGAGGGGGGTACGTCCCCCCATAGTTTAATAAAAAGAATAAGGGGAAAATCCTCTACAAAATAAATATATACATAGACTGCCCCCAATAATTCTGACCATGCTACGCCACTATAATGATGTTGATGATGATTATGATAATGACGACTACAATTACGCTATCAATGACGATGATGATGAGCATGGTAATGATGGACAAATAATCTAAATGACGCTCTACTAAACAAAGTATGATGAATAAACACTATGATGAATCTCATCCTATTCTAACTTTCTTACAGTCTTCTTTTTTCTTCCCTATTTCCTCCTCATTCATCTTTTATTTTGTGCCATTACATCTTTGTAATTCCTCCTTGAATGTCTATCATCATGGTTTGTTATACTCTACGTCTCCTTTGCTACAACTACATGATTATTTCCCCTTCTGTATTTCATCCAAACAAGTAAAATCTAATTCAAGTCAAATATGTTTGTTTTTTCTTGTCTTTTCGTACTCTAGGTTTAGCGAGATTGAGACCAAGCAGCTGTTACGTCTACTGACCAGCCACCCTCCTCCCACAGCTGCAGGCATTCGGTTCATCTCCATGGGACTCTGTATGCTGCTGGCTTGCCCTTTCTTAGTGAGGTAGGGAGGATGTTCGAGTATAAGGAACAGCCCATCATCAGTGATGCTTGTTGTAGATTTTATTCTGTGATGAGTATTTCTTTTATTTTATTTTCCAATTTTTTACAATTTTTAAGTTCATGTGGTAAATGTATTCCATAATTGGGGCCCTTTACATATAAAATGTGCATTTGTGAGTGAGGTTTTTCCATACATTATACGATATATACAGATCTTGCATTATATTGATGATATTCATTATTACATAGAATTGTTTATATTGGAAATGAAAATTTATTTGAATTGTCTGTGGCACAGAGGATTTCATACTGGCAAGGAAAGAGCTAAGATTAATTATGTTCTTGTTTTCTTCTCTTTTTCCAGTGGAGATGATGAGAAGGTGGTCACAAGATGGATCAACTGGCTGGTGAAGGAGGGACCACGGTTTGAAAAGTAAGTCATTCAGTTGTTGAGTTGTGTTTCCTGTCTTTGTAAATTCAAAAGATTGGGTGGACAGCACCACTTGACGTAGCTAAGATGGTTGCACAGAGCCACTGGAATTGTTCCACTTGAGTTGATCAGGTGATGCAAGAATAGACAAGAGGAAACTGGTTGATTGAAATTCAAATATAATGGTTTCATTTTCCGACAAAACACAATTTTGGGTTGATCATCTTCATTGTTTTCTTTATCATAGTTTTCATTTGATGGATTAATGAAAGATATTAGTTGTAGAAGTCCATTCCTCCA
The DNA here is from genome assembly GCA_037951105.1 of Echinarachnius parma. Classification (NCBI taxonomy): domain Eukaryota; kingdom Metazoa; phylum Echinodermata; class Echinoidea; order Clypeasteroida; family Echinarachniidae; genus Echinarachnius; species Echinarachnius parma. The sequence goes on from JBAMJV010005957.1 coordinate 19,949, forward strand.
AAAAGTTCAGAAAAATAGGTTTCCAGAAAAATTATATATAGTTAAAAACTCATCATCATACTTAATTATGTGTTCATGGGTCTGCAGAAGAAGATAAGTCCATTGTCTCGGACATACGCGTTCTATTGTCACCTAAAAAATATCATGTGTTTAATACATAGCCACATCATCCACATAACGTACGTGTGTATAGAATTGACAAACTCGCAAATGTTTCGATGTTGGGACATTTATATTTAATATCAAATTATGGTACTAAAACATATATAAGCCAGTGCTGTTCGTTGCGTGGTGGTCCCTTTTAAAAATTTTGCGCTATTAATATAATTCTTCTTATTATAATTATTATCATTAATTCTGCTTTCTAATTTCTATATATATAGGGAGAGCGGAGTGAGTGCCTCGTTCAGCGAGATGTTGCTGCTCATGGCCATCCATTTCCATGCCAACCAGATGCAGGCGATAGTCGACCTGGTGTGCACCACTCTCGGCATGAAAGTAAGTCATCTTTCATTATTATCCTGGGCCCTTATTCATAAAAGCCTGCTTGGTTAGTTTCATGCTAAATCTAGTTTGGATGATGTGGCTATGTATTAAACACATAATATTTTAATTGCTAACTAGGATTAACTTAGTATGATTATGAACTCAAGGCTAGCCCAGCTAACCTTAGTCGGGGACTTGAAAACCGTTTGTAGAAAACTTGACTGTATCATTTGGAACGCACTTAGCATGAAACTAAGCTAGCAGTTTTTATGAAAATGGGCCCTGGACATGAAACCATCACAGGCTTGCTGGCCTCATGTCACCAAAAGTTAAGCTTCGGGACATCAAAATGTCATTAATCACAAATTTGACTTTGCAACCATATACAATTTTTGTTTTAATGTTATTTTTCTTGTTGAGAACATGTGGAAAAAATGCTGAGAACTGCTTATCCTCTATATTTGGCTAATTTGATAACAAATAATTCATAGAAATGGAGCTGAGCTTTTTAGCCTTTTAACCTAGGCTAGCAGATTTCTTTGACTAAGAATCTGCTAGGTTTGAAAGGTCTCGGGTTTTATTCCGGGCGATGCCCAATTTCTTTGCTCATTTCTATGTACTCGGTTTATTTCTGGTCAGTTTCCTCTGTTTGGATAATCCGCAGACTTACAAAGATTTGCTGTTTGTCTTCCATCTCTCTTCTCAATCCGTCACAGATCATAATGCGAACCACTTCTCTGGCCAAGATGCGGCTTCTCTTCATCCAGGACATATTCACTGAACAGGTTTGTAGAATAAACAGAATTTAGAAAACTTTCAGATCAATTGATACAGTTTTTCTCAAATGGTTATCAATATCAGTTATCTGTTGCGTAAATGTAAGCTTAGTGGCACCCAAATGTTATTGTTGGTGCCTTCTGCCTTGAAAGACAATGGCAAGTGATTCAGATTTTGATGATGTTTGTGTCTCGGCAGGATCTGTCACACTCTCTCCACTACGTAGCGCGATATTATGAATCATTGATGAAAGTTCGGAAATCATGATATAAATGGATAAAAATGATGATAAAAACTAGCATTTAAAAAATATAAAATCAGCGGAGCACATTTTCTTAGTGATATTGCACCTCTATGATACAAAATAGTCCAGTGATGAAGATTTTAGAGATCATAGTGATTAAACACCAGAGCTCAAATATTTTGCATCTTTCATCTTGAATGTTGCCCTCTATTTAAACATGTTTGGAAAAAGGAATGAAAGGAAACATTAGTGTAGGTTTTCATAGACAGTTTCACAAATGCAAACTAAACAGGATTCAAGATAGTTGGTCTTCATGAGCAGGATGGATTTAATTACATTTAATGTAATATCATTATTTATTTTTTTACAAATAATTAAAACAGAATGTAAATGATTCTGTAAACGAAGAAATGATATTATATCCAAAAAGGTGCCATCAAAATGGTTGGAAATGGAGCAGGTTTGACTTTAAAATGTTCTCTTTTTTCTTTCAATGGTTTAGGTTGCAGCAGCTCATGCGGTGACCGTGGCAGTGACTCCCAAGCTGAGTGCAGCAACCACTGGGTTTCTACCAGTCCACTGTGTGTTTCATCTACTCAAGAGCAGGGCATTCACCAAACACAACATTCCAGTCAAGGTATGTTGAGTGATGATTGTCATGATTATTAGTAATCTACGTGTAGTGAAAACAGTAATGAAAGAAACTAGAAGTTTCATTCATGAAGTAGGGACCTACATTCATGATGATGACGACAACGATAATGACAATTATGATGATGATTACGCTGCTGATGATTATGATGAAGTTAAATGATAATGATCATGATGATCATGATTATGATCGCATGAGGATAATGACAATGATGATGATCTTGATATAGAAAAATAATAACGTTAAGCAATGTCATTGCACATTCTATAAAAATTGATAATTGATTAAACAAACTTGTGTGGATGCGAGAACAAATACTTGCTTTCATCCTTTGAAAGATTTAAGTAATTTAATCTCTAAGTAAATTTTTCTTTAGGGTAACGCCATTGCTGCTACCGTTTTATCTGAATTTTCTCTCTGTCAGGACTGGCTATTCAGGCAGATTTGCAATGCCACCCCGCCCCTCCATCCCCTGCTCCCCCCTCTCATTGAAGTGTTTGTGACCTCGGTTGTCATGCCAACACAGTCTGGCTCCAAGCACCTGCGGAACGCTCCACTCTCTGAGAGGGAGATCCTATCTGTGTTCAAGGTATGGTATAGTTTATAAATTAACAATTAAAAGTTATTAGTGTTTATTTCCACAATTATTTATATTTTGACAAAGTTCCCACAAAATTAGCTCTACAAGAAATATAAAGTAGTGATCAGTTGAATTAATATTGAATATAGCAAATTAAGATCATTGTACACAAAGTACACACTGTATCACTATCAGCAACGCTCTTAGTATTAGATTGATGAGCTGGCAAATGTTACATTTTGCTAGTTCATCATTTTCTGAATTGCTTGGTCATTAATGAGCTTTAAAAAAGACTTGAAAATAATAATATGACATTAAGACTTTCCATTTTTTGGGGGGCGGGGGGGGGGGGGGGGGAGGGGAGACAAACTATAATGAATGGATCTCATAGAGAAACAATGAAAAACATCTCGATGAGTTTGGTCATCCATTCAAGGTTACAAAAGTCAGCAAAAATAAATTATGTAGGCCCAGAGAAGGAATTTTCAAAGTAATTATTATCTCTTTTATTATCCCTTTTCCTATCTCATCAATAGGTCATAAATTGCCTCCTTATTATAAAAGTGTGCAACTCACTTGGCAGAAGATAGTTGCATGGCATGCTCTCTCGACTTGAAGTCCACAGCAGTGCTCTACAGCACCACCTGAACTAGATGATGATGATGACCTCTCATAATAATGTTCTGTTCTTTCCTTTCTAAAGTCCTCTGCAGTATCTCTGGTGAAGGGGGCGGATTCTGAAGCGATGGAGGTGGATGATGAGGAGGTGGAGCTGGGGGAGGATGAGCGAATGACAGCACAGCTGCTGATGCTCTACTATGTGCTGCTCTACGAAGACTGCGTACTCACCAATATGAAACATTTGAGTGAGTCTTTTTAATATTTCAATAACTTTTAATCTCTTTAATTTTCTTCTGATTTTCAATGAAAAATTAGCAAAATAAGTTTCTTAAATCGTGGTTATAGATATTAAGTAGGAAGTGGAGGTGGGGGAGGATGAGTAAATGATGGAACAGCTGCTAGTTCATTAATTATTTGTCTTATGTGGACAATTTCCAATGTCTGATTGTTTATCTTTCTCTCAGTGATAATCAACGAACGGCCCCTGACATATTCCAGCCAGCTAATCTCCCAGCTCCCCATCAAGTACCTCGTACGACATGCCCAGACCAAACAGACTGAATATGGCGCCCTCTACCCCACATTGCTGCGATGCGTCTCGACGCACTACCCGCACCTCTGCCTCGTGGAGGAGTGGCTTGCGGACGAGGTGGAGGAGAAAACGAGACAACGGATGAGGAAGAGGAGGAGGAGGGGTGATGAGAGGGAAAGATGCAGTCCAGAGAAACTGAAAGATGGTGAGTATAGATTGGTGACAGTGATCAGGAGGACGAGAAGGAGAAAGGACAATGGGAGGTATTTGTGATGAAGATGATGATGATGATGATGATGATGATGATGATGATGGTGATGGTGATGGTGATGGTGATGGTGATGGTGATGGTGATAGAGATGGTGATGGTGGTGATGATGATGGTGGTGATGATGAAGAAGGATGAACAGGAGGAGGTCGAGAAGAAGGGGGAGGGAGAGAGGGAGGGCAGATGAAGTGGAGGAGAAGACGAGACAAAGGATGAGGAAGAGGAAGAGGGGTGATGAGAAGGAAAGATGCAGTCCAGAGAAACTGAAAGATGGTGAGTATAAATAGGTGACAGTGATCAGGAGGACGAGAAGGAGAATGAAAAATGGGACGTATTTGTGATGAAGATGATGGTGATGGTGATGATGATGATGATGATGGTGATGGTGATGGTGATGGTGATGGTGATAGAGATGGTGATGGTGATGGTGGTACTGATGAAGAAGGATGAAGAGGAGGAGGTAGAGAAGGAGGGATAGAGTGATGGCAGATGAAGTGGAGGAGAAGACAATACAATGGATGAGGAAGAGGAGGAGGGGGTGGGGGTGATAAGGAAAGATGCAGTCCTAAGAAACTGAAAGATAGTGAGTATAAATTATATAATGAGTTCCTGGGAATTATGGCCAATGATGATAATTATGCAAAACAAAATTATGAAGAATTTCTATCTTGTTATGAATTGGATATGAATTTGAATATCACAGCCCTATCATCGGACAAGACTAACCCAATTCCCAGCGTGTGGTTCCTGGAAGCATTACTTCACCATGGTAATCCCCAGCTGATAGAGTATGCAGACAATTGATTATATTCAGTCTGTCGGGTCTATCCAATGGTAATAAATCAAATATGACTTTGGATATGATTTTGATTTCAAATGTCTTTTTAGAATATCTTTGCTAGCTCTTTCAATGGTCAAAACTGACCCAACTCGAGCAGTGTTGATCCTGGAATCGTTGCTTGACAGAGACAACCCCAGCTGATTTGAGTATGCAGACACCCTTTAGCAGCCCTAATCCTTACCCTTATTGTACTTGAAATATGATATTTAATGTAATCTATGAATTTGAATTTAATTTGACAGCACTTTCAATGGTGAAAATTGACCCAACACCAGCCGTCTTGATCCTTGAATCTCTGCTTGACCGAGATAATCCCCAGCTAATGGAGTATGCAGACACCCTTGTTGCAAGTCTGCCTGGTCTACTGGATGCAGAGGTTCCAAGAAAAGTGACCAGTATGGCAGTCAGTCTCTGGCATAAGCTCAACACTGTCATGCCCAGAAAGTAAGTACTAGAAGTAATTCATGTAATGTTTGCTATTGCCTATTGTAAACTAGTTTTTAGAGAGGGCACACTAACCAGAGTCTAAATGACACCAACAGTCTACAATAACTTTCGGTATATAAGATAAGACTGCAAATATAAAGGTTTCAATGATATTAATAATATGACAAATTGATATAGCGCTTAATGCAAACAAGACTCTAAGCGCTTTAGAAAAAGGAAATTAGAGTATACGAAGTAAAGAAATAGAGAGTGGTTGAGCTATGACTGATAATGTTGTTTGAAGAGATGATTTTTTAGATTATCTTTGAATGAGTCTATTGAGGGAGAGTTCTTGACCCAGTTAGGCAGAGCGTTCCATAAATACGGTCCAATAAAGGAGAATGTCCGTTCACCATAAGATCTTGAAAGCACTTTTGGTATAACAAACAAATTTTGATTGGCAGATCTGAGTCTTCTCGGTGCATACGGGACAATCAAGTTTCTTAAATAGCTAGGGGCATTGCCTATAAAACATTTAAACATTATCAACAATATTTTAAAATGTATGCGTAAATAAACAGGTAGCCAATGAAGATTATACAATACAGGGGTAATATGGTCGTGGCGTTTAGAACGAGTAAAAATTCGGGTAGACGCATTTTGTAGACGTTGAAGTCTTTATTATATTATTCAACATCAGAATTTTATGCAAAATTGCAGCATTGTAAAATAAATAATGTTGCCAGTGATGGATAGATGATAAATGTGTGATTGGAAGTTCATAAACCGTTTGCACATATTGTGGTGAGAGCAAATGTTTGCCAGTCTGCCGTCTCTTTCCATTTTGAGATATATTTTCATGGCATGATATCATAAAAAAAATTAAAACCAAGCATTTTTTTAACATCCTTATTTATCATACAGACTTCATGTGATGACGGTCAATGCGCTGGTCAAGGTCCCACCGGTGATGCCGTACAGCGAGGAAGATTTGACCCTTGACCCCCTGATAGTACTGAGGTGTGATCTGAGAGTATTCAGGTGAGTACTCATTCTATATCATTACCCTTCTGCTAAGCATCATTATCGTCTGCATTATCAATAAATATATATTTTTTTATTTTGCTCATTTTCATTTATTTCAACTTTTTTCCTATGCTTGAATTTACTCTATAAAAAAAGCTGCATCACTTTGGTGATCCCTCGCTCATATGAGCAAGTTGATTCTGTAATGATTGGTAATTTATTATATTTTATATTTGCTACATTGTACTTCTTTTGTGTTTGCAGATGTCCACCAATCCTGAACTTGGTGTTTCACACCCTGCATGCCTACCTCGCTTCATGCAGGGCCTACCTTTCTTCGCACATCCTCTCATATTTGATAATTTGTCATTGATTATATTTCGTACTTTATCATTCTTTTGTGTTTGCAGATGTCCACCGATCTTGAACTTGGTGCTTCACACACTGCGTGCCTACCTCGCTGCATGCAGGGCCTACCTATCTTCGCACATCCTCTCGAATCCGACAGTAGCACGAGCCCGGCCGGATGCAAGTAGCACAACAGCCCTGCCATCCCAGCTGGAGAGAGAGGAGTTGAAGTCAGCACTATTACTCACTCAGGAGAGCGCTGCCGTCCAGATCCTGCTTGAAATCTGCCTGCCGTTTGAAAATGAAAAGGTGAGGTTATTTCCCTACAAGCCCTTGTTTTCTTTTCATCCCAATGTCAGGTGTGCTCCACCAGATGTTCATTGCTAACCCAAGCCCTGCCAAACATATCATCTGTCCCAAGATGATAATAATTATTTGCTCCTATAAAATCTCAACATGGCAGACACAAGCACGTATTCCCATTTCACATTTGTTATTAATATTCTTCTTTCCTAGGCTGAAGAGAGCCAGCTATCATGCCTCAGAGAGGTGCAGTGTCAGGTGTGCTCTCTGCTTCACCAGATGTTCATAGCTGACCCAAGCCTTGCCAAGCTCATCATCTTCCAGGTACTGAAATGTTTTACTAATCTAATCCGACCCCATGACATTTCAGGACATTGATTTAAAGGGAAATAAGTCAAACATTAGTATAGTAACGACCTAAGGGATACAAGAAAAGTGGCCACTGTAGACATGTGAACTCTATAGACATTACATAACAGTGTGTTTTTCTCTGCAAGGGAATATTTTTGTGACCACTATAGGCTAGTTGGCTACTATATATATACGGGTGGCCGTTAAGACAGGTTTGACTGTATACTTATTTGTCATTAACCCTTGAAGGGCCGGGGGAGGGGGGGGGGGGGTCTCCTTCTAGAGGATCTGTCCAATCATTCCACAAGATGCAAACTGTTGCTGTGCCGTTTCCCTGAGATCTTTTGAGACCAAATTATACGGGAGTTTCCCAAAATATAAAAATATGTCAGGAAAAGTTTGGCTGTTGCAGCTTTCAATATTAAAATGCTGTTAATAAAGTTCTGAGTTGTATGAAGGGTATAATGCTTCGTTAAGACTCTTAATTAATATAATCCACAGCAGTGGCGTAGCGTGGTCGGACTGATTGGGGGGGGCACGAAAATTATTGGGGGGGCACACCTTATGTATTTCTTTGTTTTTTCAAGAAATGGCCCCTTATGTTTTCTATTGTTTTTTCGAAATTATTGGGGGGGCATGTTGCTGTGCCGTTTCCCTGAGATCTTTTGAGACCAAATTATACGGGAGTTTCCCAAAATATAAAAATATGTCAGGAAAAGTATGGCTGTTGCAGCTTTCAATATTAAAATGCTGTTAATAAAGTTCTGAGTTGTATGAAGGGTATAATGCTTCGTTAAGACTCTTAATTAATATAACCCACAGCAGTGGCGTAGCGTGGTCGGACTGATTGGGGGGGCACGAAAATTATTGGGGGGGGCACACCTTATGTATTTCTTTGTTTTTTCAAGAAATGGCCCCTTATGTTTTCTATTGTTTTTTCGAAATTATTGGGGGTGCACATGCCCCCCCCCGTGCCCCCCCGTAGCTACGCCACTGACCCACAGGCTAGCAGTGTCCTATTATATATCAAGTTTGCCCTTATTGCCTTAATTTCAGGGTTATGCCAGCCAGTTGCTACCAGTGACTGTTGCAGGGGTTCCATCAATGCACATCTGCCTGGATTTCATTCCAGAACTGCTGGCACAGCCTGACATCTCCAAACAGGTAATCTTTTTATTCAATAAAAGACCAGGATTGCGCTATTTATCATTAAATGATCTAGTTAATTTGTTGACATGTGTACAAATTGACAGAAGGATTGATAAAATGTGTATTTCTGTTATCTGATATCCACTAAGTGATGTGTGAAAATTCCATGGTAAATGAATGTCTTTTAAAATGAGCGAAAATGCAGTGATGATTTTGCTAACTCATTGCACTAAAACTTTGTACACAGTGATCATTCTCCAGTGGATAAATATAAATAGGAACACTTCAGTCATAAATATCTTTTTTAATTAAAGGGGAATTTGGAAAAGAAAACGTGTTCCATGCTTCTATTAGTAATACTGTGAGAACCTCTAGAGTTCTAAGTTTTGTGCATTTTGACAATGTTATGTTACACATATCATTCCAAGCAAAGATTTTGAATGAATTTGTAACTCAGTTGTAAAATTAAGTGAAATTCTATGTCTCAGCAACCACAATAAAACACATTATTTGTTTTGCAGTAAACAATCTTTACCACTCCGGGGATATGGTAATTGGTCGTTTTGTTAGTTCCAGAAAACCTTGTCATATCACCCAAATTGCTAACTGGTATCATTTTATTACCATGGCCACTATAAAGTGAGAATGGATGGATTTTGTTGTGAAATATATATATATTTAAAAAAAAACAAATTAAGATGCATAAAAAAGAAATGTCATCACCCCATCGCCCACAAAACCTATTCAGTACTATCTTGCACCCTGAGGATTGAAGTGAATCAGATGAATGATTTAATGTATTTGTTTTATATTTAGATAGTAAAGAGAATTTCGGCAATTTTTGTTGTAATTTGAATTTCTACAGTGAGCACCTCCCAATATCTTTAACATAACTAAAATTGTCTCTACTTTTATAACTTATAGGTGTTTGCCATCGAGCTGACATCCCACCTGTGCCTGCAGTATGCACTACCCAAGTCTCTCAGTGTCGCAAGGCTTGCCATCAACGTCATGTCATCCCTTCTTACAGGTAAAAATGTATTTAGTTATTTAACAGATAAAGTAATTTCTTGATTGTAATAAATATGATTAATTACTTCTGCCTTTTAGTTCATTAGTTGAGCTAACCTGTGCCTGCAGTATGCATTACCCAAGTCTCTCTGGTATTATTTAAAAGACAATATTTTGGGTTATGTTAAACGAAAAAACAGATTAAAAAGTTTGTTTTTGGCATGCATACAAACTCTTAATTTGTCCTCATTTTCCCAGTACTAACGGGAGAGCGCTGGGTGATCTTCTATCAGGCGACGCTGCCATCAGTCGTTCGCATGTGCCGCTCGTTCCCGCCAATGTACGAAGACATCACGTCCCTACTGGTTCAGCTGGGAAGAATGTGCGCATCCAGACTCGCTGCTGCGGGCAATAGCCCGGCTTACATAGGTCAGTAGGTCATTGAAAGTTGAGGAAAATTATTGTATTATTCTTTGACGTTTTTTAATGTTTAGGGTAAATTATATGTTTGTTTTGCTGCATTAGCCTGGCTTACATAGGTCAGTAGATCATGAAAGTTGAGGAGTATGATTTGATCATTCTTTCACTTGCTAAACTGAATTGTTTTTGTAAATAAAGATTTTTGCAGGAAACTTTCCAGCTTATCTATACTAGGTCTGTGGATCATGACAATTTAGAAAAATTGTTTGATGTTCCTTGATATGTTTATTTGAATTGTTTTGGGTATTTGATAAGTTTTGGTGGGTAACAGCCCAGTTTATTTACAGGTCAGTGGATCATTGAGAAAAAAGTTTTATGTTTCTTTTATACAACATTGTTCTGAATTGTTTGATTAAATGATTTGTTTTTTTGGCCAACAGCTCGGCTTACATAGGTCAGTAGGTCATGAAAGTTGAGGAAAAATAATTATATAATTCTTTGATGTGCTAATCTGAATTGATTTGGTAATTTAAACGTTTTTGCAGGAAACTGTCCTCCTTATCTTTAGGTCTGTGGATCATGAAAATTGTGTAAAGTAATTGTTAAGTTATATGGCTAGCTACTTTTAATTGTTAGGGTGATTAATACATTTTGGAGGACAGCAGCCCTGCTTATCTATAGGTCAGTGGTCCATAAAAATTAGCAAAGATAGTTTTACTGATTCCTTGGTTTGTGTTTCCCACTATCTAGGAAGTGATGCTGAACTTGCCCAGCTGATGAGTCGAGAAGGGCAGCTAGCAATCGCAAACAAGAGCAACGAAAAGAACAGTGACAAGATGTTACAGAGGACAGTCGAGGAAACTTTTGCTGAAATCGTCAGGACGGCCATCTTACAAAAAGATGTGGAATCATGATATGGAATCTAGTCATTCCACCCGAAACAGTAATGTAAAGACCTTGTCATAGTTAAGAAGAAGTTTTGAAATAAAAAACAATTACCTATGCTGATTTGGACTGTTGTGGAAAACTTTTCTGAAATTGTCAGGACAACCATCTTACAAAAAGGTGTGGAATCGTGATATGGGGTGGTGTTATTACACAAAATGACAATAATGTGAAGACTTTGTTAAATGTTCTGAGAGAGTTTCGGAGTAAAAAAACATCAACAAGATGCTACAGAGAACCGTCATCGAGGAAACCTTGCCTGAGATCATCAGGACAACAATCTTACAGAAAAATCTGGAATTGTGATAAGGAACCAAAAGAAATCAATTAAAGACTTTGTTAATCATTACAAGGACTTTTGAGATACAGAACAATCATTGATAGGAACTGATTAGAGAACCTTGCGGAAATTGGCAGGACAACCCTGAGCCATCTTACACAAAGATGTGGAATCATGATCAGTGTTGGATGACTCGAGGCCAGCCTCGGCCTCGGACTCGGGACTCGAAGGTCGCGGACTCGATGACTCGGGCCAAGTCCAGCTCAAGGCCGGTCAATGTTTGACTGCATGTTTGTCTGTATGAAGTGATTCCTTTTAATCACTTGATTGAGTGATAGATCAATTGCCTTTGGTAAAGAAAAGGAATAAGTGTAAAATTAAATAAATATTTTAAAAAAGAGTTCGACTCGGATTCGGACTCGGATGGTCTGGACTCGGACTCGGACTCGGACTCGGTCTCGGATTTGCTGGACTCGGATACACACTGATCATGATACATCATGATGTACACAATCTTTTCTCCAAGGTCCGTCAATAAAGACCTTGTGACAAAAATATTGAACCATGACAGAGGGCTGAACATATATGGAATTATAAGTAAACCTTTGTTTGTGATTTTGTTTACCATCATAGGGAAAGATGAAGTGTAGAACCACAGTCCTACAAAAGACCATGACATCCCTTGGAAATAAATCATCCTTTGTTTATACAAAAAATTGAGACATGAGAAGGACATTTGTCCATAAAAAAAAAACAATGGCATAGATTTTCAATTTGATACTCGGTGAAATGAGAGTTGTCATGAGTACAATTCATGAATTTTATATTAAAAGTTATGTTCATAACATGATTATTGTGGAAAACCTGATTTCTTTAATAGACAATCCTACTTTATAACAAACACACATGAATGGAGGGAGAGCAGAGTACCCTACCACAAAAATATAGTTCAATGAACCAAATGATAATATTCACCCCTTGCCTGCTAGTTGTTGTCAATCCCATAGTATACCATAGAACACCATCGTCAAGCACCCCCAAGCACCAATATGCATCTTGCTTTTAAAGAGTGACCGCTCTCTGTCCAAACGGGAAACTTGAATCAAGTATGCAAATAATGGTGAGGAATATTCATGAGGATAATAATGGAGATGAATCTCATGGAAACGTCTTTAAAAGCAAGATGCGTATAGGTGCTTGGGGGTGCTTGACGATGGTGTTCTACGGTAGTATAGTTCAGTTTATTGATACATAAAAACACATACATGTAAAATACAAAACAAAGCAGTTGGTGAACTGAAATAAGTTTTGTTTACGCTAAGATTAAATCTATTATGAAGGAAATAACTTTAAAACAACAAAAGACATCTAGAATAAACGAGAAACATATCGGTAAATTATATAAAGAAGTAGCCATAATATTTAAATAATTCAAAAGGTAAGAAGACCGATTAACATTTCGTCATAGATATATGAGATATGGCATTTTTAGGTAAGTCAAATTTAATACAATGTACTACAGAGTGGGAAGTTAAGGAAGAGAAAAGGTAGTACATAGAGTTAGTACATATCTCAGGTCCATGTAGATAATTGGTTATTATCATGGTGGTTCTAATATATGACTGAAAAATAGCAAAGAAAATGGGATTCCAGCAGGATCTTTTTCAGTCATATTATATTTCTGGTCAGTTTCTCTATATGTTTGAATTGGTTCTAATATAAATAGTGAATCTTCACAGATTTGTTTTTCTCAGAATGTATGAAAAGCAAAAACCTGTTCATCACTTATCAGAATATAGCAAAGTGCTTTGAGAAATGACCTGAACTTGTTATTTATTGTGTTATTTCATCAACATCAGTTAATTTCTTATCAGTAAGTTTCCTTTATTTTACTAGTCATTGTTTATCAGAATTTCACTTATGTTTCAGTTATGGCCGCTTCATAATTATTTTGAGCAGATTTGAGTCTATCCTTAAATTAACACCTCTTTAGTATAATAGAGAGCTTTCAATTATTTTCTTTAAAGTTGGCATTATTGCTACACCACAAGCATCATCAACTTTTGAAGGAGATGTGTTGGTACATGTATCTTTGTTTTGTTAGTCTTGCATCAAAAGGCCATTATGTCTTTAGTGTTATGGATATATGGGAGTGATAGAAACTGTTTTTGTTGTTGAAGGTTTCACAAACTACTTTTGCCAAAGGTTCTATATAGCTAGGTACATTATTCCAGAGGTTCCTCCTTAATTTCCAAAGGTATTTAATTCACCAACATGAAATTAGGCTCGCTATACCTCAAAGGTTGTTGTAAATGAATACTAATAATTGATAAGAAACATATTGTGTGTATATTTGTATAAAATCTGGTTACAGTCCGTTATTCCGAAGGTTCGTTATTCCGAAGGTTCAGTTATTCCGAAGGTTCGTTATTCCGAAGGTTCGTTATTCCGAAGGTTCGTTATTCTGAAGGTTCGTTATTCGAAGGTTCGTTATTCCGAAGGTTCGTTATTCCGAAGGTTCGTTGATCCGAAAATAAAATCGGGTTCGTTATTCCGAAGGTTCGTTATTCCGAAGGTTCGTTGATCCGAAAATAAAATCGGGTTCGTTATTCCGAAGGTTCGTTAGTCCTAAAATGAAATAAGGTTCGTTAATCCGAAAATTAAATAAATACGACGTAGAAAAGAATTGAGTTGATTTGATTTTGAGTAGTGTGGACTTGGGAAAGGGGATCAATCTTACTCTAATTGCCGTGGCTGCATGGGGGGGGGGGGGGGGGGGGGGGAGAAGGGGAGGGGGCAAAGAGTGGCTTTACAATTCTAGTCAAATTGTATTTTATTTTCTTTGTAAAACAGTGCAATAAGAATGAGACATATATATTTATATCTTTCTCATGTAAAAAATCATGAAATAAAACCCAAATCAATTTGATATAATTATATTTATGTCATAAAGTTAGATTTTGCTGCTTGATATCAATCCAAAATCACATTTTATTTGTCTGAATTGTATGTATTTCATCATAAATAGCAACTAAGGGCGGGGGGGGGGGAGGGGGGGGGGGGGTTGCTATTTTGAATCCCCGCAAGTGATGTTTTCCACATCACATTTTTACTTGGCAGCCCAAGGGGGGGGGGGGGATTGTTCCCTTTTTAATGTTCATGATTCCTTCATGCATGCATGTTTATGCTTTATTAATGATTTAAATTGATTTGGGAGGGGGCCCATGACACCCCCCCCCCCCCCACCACTACGCCAGTGCACACACACAAACACACACACACGCACACACACCCTATTTCATTTTCGGATTAACGAACCCTAATTCATTTTCAAACTAACGAACCTTCGGAATAACGAACCCGATTTCATTTTAGGAATAGCGAACCTTCGGAATAACGAACCTTCGGAATAAAGAACCTTCGGAATAACGAACCTTCGGAATAACGAACCCGATTTCATTTTAGGAATAGCGAACCTTCGGAATAACGAACCTTCGGAATAACGAACCTTCGGAATAACGAACCTTCGGAATAATGCAACAAATGTTCGGATTAACGAACCCTATTTCATTTTCGGATTAACGAACACTCGGGTATAGGAAATTTGCGTGTTCGGAATAACGAACCTTCGGAATAACGAACCTTCGGAATAACGAACCTTCGGAATAACGAACCGCACCCTAAAATCTATGTACATTTGTAAAGTGTGCATCAATATTTTACTTGTGTCAAAATATTTTGTGAATAAAAGCACAAAGTGAATCAACCAGTTCTGATATGTTGCTAGACATGTGTTTTCTCCATTATGGATATGTGTTAACCAGGTACATGTAACTCAAAGTTGAATGACTTTTGAAAAAGTCTGTACATAGTTTTCATATTGCCAAAGATGTAGTATAACTTATTCACATTACTTTATGAGGAAATTTTCTTTTAGTAAGGCTTCCAAGTTTATTGTTGAGTGTTGATTTAAGAATAAATTATAAAAATGGTGGTTCACATGCCCTGAATTGGAGTCAAACCTGATTTCAAATGACAATGCCAGGTTCCATTTTTGGATTATGATTAGTATACAAACCTGTCTTTGAAAAACATGGGGCTCATGAGACCAAAACCTTTACATATCTATTTTGCTTTATCTGAACCCCATATGTGCCAAAGAAAAATACAAAATATTCCGTTGTTTTATAGACCCATGTTTTAGCATTTCAAGTCAAATTCAGGTTTGCCTCATATTCAGCACCAGAACGACAATTTGTATCATATTTTTAAAATCAACACTGACTTAAAGACAAGATGCCATTGCAAATGAAACTTTCTAGATAAATGTGAATTAACTAGGTTATTTCTATACCAAATATGAAAACAAAATGCACTTTTTCAAAAGTAATCAAATTTCCTTTGATCCTATTTGTTCATGTTTCTCGGTACATGATAAGTGCTAAACATGAATAAAATACAATTGTGTCCTCCCAGGGAGCATTCTATATTATTCAGAAATGGTTTATAGGGATGTATATCTAATGCATGCTTTAGGAAATGAAAACCATTCCATTTCCCTTGAGAGTGATCCTGGAACCACTTTAAAACAAGGTCCTTGGGACCAGGGAAAACAAAACAAATTGGGGGAGCTACATTTCAAGCATCAAAATAGCACTCTACAAATTGTTTTGCATTGAACTCTATGCAAATTTATGGGGGGTCTTTTACAATTTTCAGTGGCTTTTTTTGCATTTGTTGGGCTAATTTGCCCTGAGCCCTTGTGTATTTTAAAAATAATAATCATAATAACTGGTTCTTAGATAGCGCATTTCATTACCATTACTGCATGTCAATGCGCTTTATATAATACTACAAAAAGAAAGTAAGTATGTCAAAATCAAATTAACATATGATATTTCATAACAACTGCTTGGGACCATGAAAATTAGCTTGTTATATATCAGGCGGCATCTTGTTATATCAGGTTAAAAAACAAAAGGATATAAAGGGCTGGGACCAGCTGCAAGATAGCTTGTTATAACAGACGGAGCTCTTTATAGGGAGATACACTGTACATATTATGTTATATGTTCGGTGTGTGATGCATTCTCAAGAAAAATGTTTGATTTATGTAGTTTATATGCACTAGGTGACAGTGTCGTAGATAGGATTTTTCCAGTGTGTGTATGCGTGCCTGCGTGCGTGTGTGCAGGAGTATGGGGGGGGGGGGTGTATGTGTTGCTTTGCATTTCCATGACTGGCCACAGGGAAGAATTACTTGTCAGTGCTGTATTTGTTTACATTTTCACCTGGTAAGCAAAAAAAAATGTCTTAAATATGTATATAGGTGCTCAATTTGGCTGATCTGATGTTGATGATATCCCCCACCCCCCTCTTTTTTCACTGTAAACATTATTGTGTGTGTGTGGGGGTGGGGGGGGGGGGCACATCTCCCCCCTCTCCTTGCCCCCCTGTTGCTAATTCTTACACCCATTCTTGGTAATTGAAAGTATGATATTAGATTAGGCTGGTGTTAGAAAATAAACATGCGAACACACATACGCACATAGTTATGAGCCCATGCAAACACAAACCTGTGCACAGCTAGGCCACATACAAATAAGTGATGTACACAACTCCACCCCTCGAAGACCAGAAATTATATCAATTAACCTGCAAGACTTGCCTTACAACACAGGCTGATAACTTTGACACCTGCAGTGTTGTGTATCCTCTCATATTTATCATTTTCTGGCTATGCCACAGATATGATCAATATGCACCCTCCCACATTTATCTACACATGCAAATGCCTTTTTCTAATGTCTCCTCCGCGAGCTAGTACCCCTGTATATTTTACTGAAATTGAACACATAGGCACACTAAGAAAATGGCATATGCATGCATGCTTTAACTTTTACTAAAGTAAGTCTTTCTCTATTTCCCACATACATCCCTCATTTTAACATTCATCTGAAAACACAGTACAAAATTACATATTAAATTGCTGTACATTGATTATAACCCCCCCCCCTCCCCTTGTTTAAACCTCTCGCGATATCAAAACAAAAACATTGAATAATTGATCGTGAGTGGATTTGGAGCCACCTGTTTGAGTACGTGGGCCGGGAATCCCCACATTGGGTGACGTCACTGCACCCGTCACTGCGTGTACAATCTGCAAAATTAAATTTCAATGGCGCACGTGCATTCATAGCTAGCTGCACCCAGTTGATCACAAACAAACTGTGTGCATTGAGTTAATTAGGTTTATATTCCACATACTAAGAATCTTGCTCTACGATTGGTCAAAAGTTAATCACGTGATGAAATATAGTTTCGCCCATCGTTACACTCTGTAGATATCTTGGGTGAAAGTGCGTTGCACTCACTAGATAAAAAGTACTATCTACACTCCGCGGTTGCATTGAATTGAATACCAATAAGTGGCGCGATAACTCTATGCGCGCGAATTACAAATTTAATTGTATTCGTTGTGCATACGGTATACGTAGTACACTGCATACGCTATGCACTGTACATCAGAGGCGTCGATCAGCTGTTCGGAAAACACAATGCATTGGCCGGGGCGAGCATTGTTTGTGAACAATTGCATTGTGTTTTCCGAACAGATCGACGCCCCTGTTGTAGTATCGTACATACACTGTTTGCATGCTCGTTCTGTGTACTCTACTAAAATGGCGGCCACAAACATAAGGTTTGAGCTTTTGGATGAGGATGAAATGGACACGTTTTTACTGGAGAGTGAAAGTAAAAATACAAAGCGACAACTTAAGTTCAGCCTGAAAGTGTTCCAAGATTATTGCGATGCGGGAATCATACATTTTGACAAACTGTCTGACATGGACTTGAAATCGCTAGACCAAGTGTTGGGGAGATTGTATGCTGGTGTGAAATCGCGAAATGGTGAGTCATACAGTAAGAAATCTCTACAAGCTTTGAGGTATGTGGTCTGTGCACAGAGACATTTTTTGAATTTGAGAGACATAGACATTATCTGTTCTTCGGAAACTCAAGGAAGAGGGGAAAGCCAATGTAAAACGGCCTGTCAGTGAAACCGGCATGAACACGATTCAAGACAGTCTAGTCTAGACCAGGTCCAGGACTCTCCTTGTGGACTACAACGTAAAGTTTTCAATTTCATCGACATTATGACCAATTTTGCGAACAGGGGTGAAAAGAATTTGCATGTTGAACTGTTATGGAATTGTCATGGAATAACATATTGGTAAGTAGATCAAACCTAGTAACACAGTAACAGTAGACTAGTACTAGATCTAGAAGATCTAGAAGATGAGGAATCAGTGTGGCCAGTGAAAAAAATGCAATTATGCTAGGAGAGCAGCGAAAATTATGCTATATCGCCAAAAATTATGCCAAACCCTCTTTCGGAGCCGAGAGTCATTTTTTAGACCCAGACCAGGACCCATTGGTTGAGAAAAATCCTGTAAGCGGGGGGGGTGGGGGGGGGGGGGGGGGGGTAGTCGTAGAAAATTTTCGAAGCCGAGACCTGGTCCCATCCCAAATTTTCGAGGTCTAGACCAGGTCTCCAGTTCCAAATTATCAAGGTCTAGACCAGGATCCATTGGTTGGGAATCCTGTAAGCGGGGGGGGGTAGTCGTAGAAATTTTTCGAAGCCTAGACTGAGAATTTTCGACGTTTTTGAGACCGAGACCAGGTCCAGTCCCAAATTTTCGAGGCAAGACCAGGATTTGTACACAAATTCCGAGGCTGAGACCAGGATCTTCGAGCCAGAATTATGCTAAAAAGGGTCAAATTATGCCAGAATTCGTTAAATTTTTCGAAAAATTCGTTAAATTATGCTAGGCATAATGCTATATGCCAAAAGGGTCAAAATTATGCCAGAAAGCATAATTATGCCAGAACTGGCCACGTTGTGAGGAATATAAAGCAAATAATCACCTTTTGGTTTCAGGCGATGGCAAACTATCACTTCCTCGGCGATCTGAATGTATACGCTATCTTTCCTCAGCTTCGCTTCGGAAAGATAGCTACATCCAGATCGCCTCGGACGTGATAGTTTGTCCCATCACCTTCACCAACGGTAATTATTTGCTTATTATATTCCACATACTAAGAATCTTGCTCTACGATTGGTCAAAAGTTAATCACGTGATGAAATATAGTTTCGACCATCATTGATGGGAGAAGAAAAGTTCGTTACACTGTGTAGATATTTTGGGTGAAAGTGCGTTGCACTCACTAGATAGTCGGTAAAAGTGCGTTGCACTGTGTAGATATTCAATTGTTCGCGCGCAAGTATACGCGTGCGCGCGTTAGTGCGCAGAAAGTAGCGCGCTGATGCGCAACGTTTGCGCGCGGCTACGCTTAATAGACAATGGTATAAGCGTCTTTGACTTTTAATCATAAATCTTGTTCATGTGCAGGATTGACGAAATTAAAATAAAAGACTCGATCAATTGCTCAATATTCCAAACGTTTTAGCCCTTTGTGTTAGTTATAGGTCGTTTGTGATCAAAATAATTGATGTGGAATATAAAGCAAATAATCACCTTTTGGTTTCAGGCGATGGCAAACTATCACTTCCTCGGCGATCTGAATGTATACGCTATCTTTCCTCAGCTTCGCTTCGGAAAGATAGCTACATCCAGATCGCCTCGGAAGTGATAGTTTGTCCCATCACCTTCACCAACGGTAATTATTTGCTTAATAGCTCCCTGCCTAGCGCCTGGCCTGGAGTTAGCTAGCTACCAGTATCGTACATGTACGTGCATATTTTGGCAGAAAACAACAAACTTTTTCCATCCTTCCACGAGAATGGCGGAGGTGAGTTAGAAATTCAATTTAGTTTTTTGTAATTGTATTTGTAATTTGTAGATTTGTCTGCATGCGATGAACTCAAATATGCGGGTACCTGTAATGTATTCATGTATAAATTATATTGACATTATGTTTATGTTGGTTGAACTGAATTTACTGAACTGAAGCCAAAGGCAAATAAATTATTAATGTAACGTACATGTACGTAGCAGCTAGACTTGTATTTGTAAATGCTATACATGAACGATCAACTTGGCCTTGCATGGGCTTGCTATGGCTTGGGCCCTGGGGGACGAAGGAAACCGTAGAGGACGAGGTGGAATTATTAAACTCTTTCAATCATGTCTATATTTAATAACTATAAAATAAAACTGAATGAAGACAACTGCATGTTACCCTTAATGATAGCCTACTATTTTACAACCAATCAGATGTAATCATGATGTGGTAATCAACTAATATAACTGAAAATAGAATAACTAATGAAAAGGTGATGAGGAGGTACCCCGGGGGGGGGGGGGGGGGGCACTCATGTATAATGTAAGACGGGTATGTGCCGCTTAAAAGAACCCCTTTTAAACACCCAATCGCAGCTCTATTTTTTACCCGATTTTCAAAAATTGCCGCTCCATAGACCCCCAGAATGACTTGGCTAGCGCCAAGTCCATTATTCTTCTTGTAGTTCGGCTCCATAGTCCTCCAGAATGACTTGGCTATGTATTTGACTAGCGCCAAGTCCATTTTTCTCTTCTAGTTCGGCTCCTTGGACCACCATTTGAGCCTTTTCGAGGGTTTCTGTAGGTCTTTGGGATCCATGTCTATGTTTTTTGTAGTTTTAGTCTGCTCCTTAGACCCCTTAACTCTCGTTTCAGGGTTTTTGTAAGCTCTCCAAAGACCCTATATTTTGTGCTTGTAGTCAGCTCTTCAGACCCCCATTTCAGAGTTCCGTGAGGCACACCCCCGTCAAAAAATAATTTGAGTGCCCCCCCCGGGGGAGGTACGCGTGTAAACATAATTATACTGTAGAAAAAGTACATGACGATCGATGGGAAGGTTATGGAAAACGTCAGGGCCTGGCCCTGGGAGGGCATCACGATCAACATGATCAAGTAGCTAGAAGCATGTGGTGATGAGAGGTGATTGGGTTAATCAGGGGCCGCGGAATGGTTTTGAAAGTGGAGGGGGGGGGGGGGGCTGACCACATTTGCTTATGTATTTCTTTGTTTTAATCAAAAAAAGTGGGGGGGGGGGGGGGGGCTGCAGCCCCCCAGCCCCCCCGGTTCCGCGGCCCCTGTTAATGATTGACTGGTAATGAATATGGAGATGATGTGATCAGTGGTGCATGATCATGATGAACTAATTATTTGTAGTTGGAATGATTAGGTACCATGGAATGCTAGTTGACCAGAATGTAAGGAATGGCCTACAAAGAGAAAGAGTGACAGACTGACAGACACAGAGAAAGAGAGAGAGGGGGGGGGGGGGGGGGGGGCAGATTGTATCAATCAGTGAACAGAGAAGGAACAATAGAATTAGAAGTGGATTACAATTTTTATAGAAGGTGTAGGACAGGGTCAGGGGTATGACCAATGCGTTAATATACTAGTGTGTGAGGGTGGGGATGACATTAAGAATGTAACAAAGGGAACATGAATGGTGAACACACTGAACACAAAGGTGAATGATAAGTATAACATGGAAAGGGGCCTAGGGCAGGGATGGGTGACCTGAACTAAATACCAAACTGAATAATAGTCTAGGCGATCGGTGCAAAAAAAGGCGAAAATCGCTCGGAAAATGATACAAGTATGAAACTTGATACAGTTATACTTGAGCCTATACTGAATATTTTAAAAGGTGGAGCCAATGCATCCGGCCTGTTTCTTAGCAACGGTTGCTAAGAAACGTATTGACCCTAGCAACGAGCCATTTAAGCATATCTAATCCATTCCAAAATGATGATGCCATGTG
This sequence comes from Echinarachnius parma, assembly GCA_037951105.1. Taxonomy (NCBI): domain Eukaryota; kingdom Metazoa; phylum Echinodermata; class Echinoidea; order Clypeasteroida; family Echinarachniidae; genus Echinarachnius; species Echinarachnius parma. Next base: position 41,985 of record JBAMJV010005957.1, read on the forward strand.
TTTTTATCATGTTTTATCAAAACTATCTAAAGACATGTTATAAGGTCACTATAAGTGTCAATATTAAAAAAAAAAACATTTCTTTGTTGCTAGGCAACGGATAAACCATAGCAACTGTCTAGTTATATCTTAATTGTCTATTTGTAAACGACTTTTCCACCTTACACTGCCTACAAGTTTACAGAAGAGAAATATTTGGGTATATTTTAAACTGTACAGATTGTCATAAATGGTAATTGACAAATAATATCAAATTGAGTTGCTTAGTAACATATTTACCATAGCAACAAGCTGTGTACACATAGAAAACAATCCCTGCATATGGGATCCATTTAACTCAAACAATTTTCTTATCAATATAAGGCCTATTTCCTGGAATCAGTAAAGGTTATGGTATTTTATAATACATCAACTTGAAACAATGTTACTATAGGCAATACATCCATGGAAGCAACCAGCTATTTTTGGTCAGATGGATTGTCTCAACAATATAAAATTCTCACCATGAACAGTCTTAAGTCATTCACCATAATAATAATAATAATAATATTAGGCATTTAGCTACGCTATTCATAGTAAACTATATCACAGCGCTTACAATATTATTACCCCGATCAACAGACACACTGCAATCAATCCTGCACATTTTCCACTCCCTGGGGAGTATTCCAGCAAGTCGCCTATTAGGCGAGCACAGTGCTAAGGAAACAGGTTCCTATCCTTCCGGGTACCCATTTATACTTCTGGGTCGAGAGCAGCAATAGTGGATAAATTGTCTTGCCGAAGGACAAACGCGGTGGGCTGCGTTCGAACCCGGGATCTCACGATTGGAAAGCGCGCGCTCTACCAATGTTGCCACACCACATCCCCTAGTTTCAGGCATTGTCACAATCTCCTATGCACGTGTAATACACAGTGCATTTTAAGTGTGCTCGTACACATTTGCAGTCTCTACACCTGCTCCTACATAGACACTTCAGTAGCTCTGGGCAAAGTTTGGTTCCAGTAAGTTTGTCCACAGGGGCCTCCACTATTCTGGGCAAGTCCATCCCCACTCAGAAGTGGAGGGCAACTGGCAATATGGCATAGTAGTATGTCCTTAATGGTGCCCACCTTGTAATGCTGCCCTTCTGATATGTTTCTGTAAGGCAGCCTTGGTGGAAGGAAGTGCTGACATCTGACTTCATTGATGGAGGTACATATTGCTGTATTGTCATAGAGAAGGATGGTGAAGTACTCTAGGGAAGCCTCGGTCTCTTCAGAGAATTGTTCTGGTGCACTGTGCAGCTCATAGAAGGATCCAGTGAGTTCATCATGTGTCTGCCACACTTTCCATGCAGTCTTCTTTCCAACTTGGGCAAACTGGGAAACGGTGTCGCATCCCGTGAAAGCGTGGAACACCGGAAGAACCAACGATTGTGTGGGCCCAAATCTCATGAGCTGGGATGTAGTGAAAGTTCTTTCTAGTTCTGAATGTAATCCAGAGGTATATTCTTCCTAGCTGCTGTACAGTTGCTACTGCTAGCATAACTACATCAGTGTCTACTGTCCGAGCAATGATCTTGTGAAAACACTGCCTGACGGCATGAGCAACATGTTCCATGATCCTGGAATCTGCTTCTTCATGGTTGCAGGGAGTAATGCTGGATGTGTCTCGTGCAGGTATACAGAGTGCATTATCACCATCGGTGACAACAAAAGGGTTCTCTGCTGATGCAAGGGGTTATATACGATACCATAGATTCCTAGTTATAGTATGGAATCACAATTACTTAAGTTTAATAAGTGACCTCAGTAACTATAACTAAATACAGGCATTTAAATGTCTATACAATGACAATTACTGTTCTCTAACATATTGTGATGGGGGACCTCACCGCAAAAGTAGGAGCGGACCACATAGTATGGGCACCACCTTTGGGCAAGTATGGACTAGGACAGCTCAATAGCAGAGGGGAGAAGATTCTAGAATTATATATGTTACACGGAATGGCAGTGTAACACATACTTCCAACACAAAGAATGTAGGAGGGCAACATGGACGTCCCCATGTGGACATGACAGAAATCAGATAGACTTCATCATTACCAAATTAGAGAACATCAAGACGTTCCAGAACTGAAGATCATACTGCTCAGCAGATGTTGGGTCAGACCACAATCTAGTACTGGCAAATGTGAAGCTATCACCTGCAAAGTCTAAGCGAATGAAGAGCCTTCCCAAAAGCTACGATGTTGGCAGACTTAATGACTCTAACATAGCAGAAGCATTTAAAGCCAGGATTGGAGGTGCCTTTGAACCACTACTTCAGCTTCAGGACACGGATGCAGATGAGTTGTGGAAGCAGATCTATACTACCAATAACATCACAGAAGAAGTTGTAGGCTTCAAAAGGTCAAACAAAGTTGAAGGTCTCCCAGAAGATGACTGTAAGATGTGTGAACAAAGGAGGAAAGCCAGAATCCTGGTGATGAACAATCCCTCTGCCCGCAACAAGAAGAGCTACAAAAAACTCAATAAAACGGTCAAGTATGAAGTGAAGAATTTGAAGAAGAAAATTCTTGACGCAGAGGTGGAAGAAATGGAAATTGCTAACGCAAAGAACAACAGCCATGAGCTCTTCAGGAAGGTTAAGAAACTATCTGGAGAAAGAGACGAGATGCAACCTGCCGTAAAGAACAAGGACGGCATCTTTAAAACGGCTCCTGCAGAAGTGTTGAAATGCTGGGAAGAACATTTTAGCGGCCACCTCACCACGCAATTTCCAAGGGTCTAAAATACTCTTCAGAGTTCAGACCCTACCTGACCCTCAACCTACAGATAACCTAAGTGAACCTTTCACAATTGAAGAAGTAGAGGCAGCAATAAAACTGTTGAAGAACAGCAAGGCCTGTGGTTGGGACAAAATAACGGCCAAAACCCTGAGGACTGGTGGACAGCCGATGAGACAACTCCTGCTCAAAATAATAAATGCAGCATGGTTGGAAGGTAAAACCGCGGAAGACTGGAGCAAGGGTCTCATCACTCCAGTGTTTAAGAAAGGAGACAAGCTGGACCCATCCAACTACAGGGCTATAACGCTACTCTCCATAACTGAGAGAGTTTTCTGTAGGATTGTCCTCAGGAGAATACAGGGAACCATTGAGAACCATCTGACTGAGGAACAATGCGGATTCAGAAGTTGTAGAGGCATCACAGATGCTGTGTTTGTCGTCAGACAGATCATCAAAAAGGCCAGAGAAAAAAGATACCAATCCACTTGAACTTTGTTGATTTTAAAGCAGCATTCGATACTATTTGGAGAGAAGCTCTCTGGAAATGTTTACGTTCCCTTGGTGTGGACAAGTCCCCAGTCTACCTTATAGAGAGCATACAAGCAAAGCAAATGCTCTGTTATGGTGAACGGTAAGATAACCGAATGGTTGGATGTCATAACTGGAGTTCGATAAGGCTGCCTCCTCTCTCCATGCCTCTTTAACCCATTCCTGGAATTTGTGATGAAGGACATCCAAAAACTAGACAGTGGGATACAGATGGGTGACATGCGTACTAACAACATCCGATATGCAGATGACACCACCCTCATGGAACTTGTATTTGAAAACCTCCAAATCTCTTCAAGGGAACTGGAAAAGACATGTAGAAGTTGGGGGATGAAAATCAATGCCACGAAATTCAGAATCAGGACAGAGGACCAACAAGTTATTACACTAAACAACACCAACATCGAGAAAGTGGATACATTTGTCTTTCTCGGCAGCATGGTACCTTCTATAGAAGATGACGTGAAGAGGCGAACAATACTGGCAGCCTGGTCATCTGGAAGGCTGAAAAGTGCCATCTGGTCCAACCAAGATATTTCGAGGACACTCAAAGTCAGGATTTACAGAGCCCTGATCCTCCCTATTGCCACATATGGAGCAGAATCCTGGACCCTCCGTAAATCAGCTAGATCTAAGCTTGAGGTATTTGAAATGAGGTGCCTCCGGACCATCCTTGGAGTTCACCTAATGGACAGAATAAGGAACGAAGAGATCAGGCAGAGGCTGAACATCCCAAGCACCATACATGTATGTGAAGAAATAACAAAACGTAGACGGAAATGGTTTGGCCATGTGGTACGCATGCCGCATGACCGCCTACCATACCAAGCATACCATAATGACTTTGACGCACGCAGACCACGGGGACGCCCTCCTACGAGATGGAAGGACCAAGTGAGGTGCGATGTGGGTCTATCCCTACATGAGGCAGAACATCTAGCCCAGGATAGATCAGAATAGAGCAGGATTTATCGTAGGGGAGCAAGGGGACACATCGTCCTACGCACCTAAGTCAATAAGTCAAACTTTGGCCAACAATAGTTGACAGGTTAGAAAAGCCCAAATGTTGATACAATGAGGTAAATGCGTTGCCTAGCAACCATTATAAAGCCATGTGCACTGTGCGGTGGACTTTTGCTTCAGTGTGAGGATATTATGCATAGTAATGCAATATATCTTGAAATACATTATAATGTTTAGTAAAATTGGTCTACATACATCAAATATGCTTGGTTGCTACAGAAAATATGTTGCCTAGCAACTGTTGCTATGATGTGTACATTGCAATTGCTCCAGGGTGGTGTTATGATGAAGAGCAAAGCTTCAGATATTAAAATACATTTAAATTGTTCGGAAAAATTGGTCTACAGGCATCTTACATGTTGGTTGCTATGGAAAATACGTTGCTTAGCAACCATTGCTATACTATGTACAGTTTTCCTTGGCTCCACCTGTGAAAATGCTTAGAATGATGAGACCTACATGTGTAGAAAATTTCATACTTGTATCATTTTCCGAGCAATTTTCGCACCAATCGCCTAGACTATAAGGAATAACAGAAGTTGAAGAATAGCTCTTAAATAATTATAGTCGTAGGCCTAAATGTGAATCTTGATGATGAATGTGAACTAAAGCAGCTGTGGCATGCACACTAATTGATTGGTATATTGATTTAGGATACAACTTGCAATACATTTTGTTGATTCAACTCCAAATCATCCACTACAGACAGTACTTGTATACAGAGGCGTCGCTCATTTGCAAACCACAATGCATTGGGGGGCAGAGCATTGTTTGTGAACAATGCTCTGCTCCCACAACCCATCGTGTTTTCCGAACATGCCGACGCCTCTGCTTGTATAATTGTAAATTTGATTTGAGAAAAAAAAATCATGTACTATGTTTTGATCACTGCCCTTTACATGTACCGTAGATCTACAACATATTGTCAAACCTGTGATTGTGGCCACCTGTCTAAAACAGCCAACTTACTTTTAATGTCCAGCAAAAGTGATCCCCTAGCTGTACTGTAGATAACATAAAGATAAACATATTTTTCTGAACTTGTTAGTCAAATGGACGACTACCAAAAATGTTACCTTTTATTTGATAAATTAGAATATTATGTTTGGGTGGTGGTACCCTTTAAGAGGGGTTGACTGCCTGCAGGCAGTTAATTATATTCTATTTGAAAAGTAAAAATTGTTTTCCTTCATTTATTTTCATCCTCCAGAATAATCAGGGTACCAAGGATGGCAAGGAGTTTGAACAGGATAAGCAGCCGCTTGTACATAGCTTGGAGTGTCCAGTCTGCCTGTCCATCTTCACCGAGCCGAAGTCCTTGACCTGCTCCCACTCGTTCTGTCGGGACTGTCTGGAGAGACTACTGCAGGGCCAGACCAATCAACTAAAGATGTCCTGCCCAGTCTGCAAAGAGGTCACAAGGATACCGGATGGAGGCGTGGCTCGATTAGCAGGGAACGAAGCACTGGAGATGCAGATTGGCGCTGCCTTGAACCAGTGCCTAGTCTGCACCATCTGCACACTGCAGGATAAGGAGCATCCAGAAGCCATCAACTACTGCCTGGACTGTGACCACTACATGTGCAGCAAGTGTTTCCAGAGACATCTGGACTGGGAGCTGTTTGCAACGCATGTCATCATCCCAGTGCAGGACATCGTGTCTGGTCAGACCATCCTGAGGACCCGCCCCAAGTGCCAGAAGCATCCCAAGGAGAGTAAGGAGTGCTTCTGCATCAAATGCCGCAAGTACATGTGCTTCAGGTGCGGGGTCAAGGAGCACGCGCAGATGAACCACAAGGTCGTTGAGGCAACAGAGCATGAAGCATTCCAGAAGAAGAACTTAAAACAACTGAAGTCCAGGGCGGACAAGCGGAGGGAAGCTCTGCTTGGTCACCTACATGCCATCAGAGAGCAAAAGGAACGAATGAGTGGTTGCTTGCTCATGGTCAATGAGGACATTCATAAAGCCTATCATGAAGTTGTCCAAGAGTTGACAAATAGGAAGGAGGCATTGCGGCAGGAAGCAAAGGAATGCATTGTGGCTATTGAGACCAGACTGAGCAAAATTGAAGAGACGTGTCAGCAGCGGATCGACAAGGTTGAGGCAGCAAATGCCTTGGTGGGAAATGGTCTGAAGATGCCACTGGAAAAGGAGGCAATAAATGCCCATGACCAGCTGGTGGAAAAACTCAAACAACTTCTTGCAGAAGAAAACAAAGATCTGGAAGACCTCGTATCTGAGAATAAAAATGTCAATCTCAGTTTTGTGGAGAAAAATGGTGGTCCGGGGCGAGAGATTGGACAGTTACTGGAGGTCAAATGTAAGTGGGTATTTAAAGTCGATGTAGCAATTGCGGAGGAAAAAGGGACCAATGGATTGGCACCCACAGCTGACGGAAGGATGGCTGCGGGTTGCAATCCGGGAGGATTGAAGCTGTGCTCCAACAAAGGGAAGCTGGACACAAAGTTGAAAGACCTCAAGATCAGCAAAGTTGACTTCCTATCAGATGGCCGATTAGTCATTCGGGACCCGACGAATGAGATCACCTTGTACACAGTGGACTACCAGAAAGTTGATGTAAAGTTTTTCACACCTCACTGGAGCGAGGGCGGAGAAGGAGGCCTTGCTGTCGGCAGCGATGACCTCGTATACGTCAGTCAGTGCAAGCAAGAAGTTATTCAAGTGTTCAGGCCAACGGGAGGGAATCCAATCCGAGAGATAATGTGCAGCGGGGAAAAGCCCTGGCAAATGTTTGCCATGAAGTATCACAAGATGATGCTCATCCAGAGGACTGACCGATACTCTGTAGGCGTCATTGATGAAACCGGATGTCTGCGCTACTCCGTCAAGTCTGGCTCTCAAGATGTCCATGCCTGCCCGGCCCTGTACCACGATGACAATGTTCTCATTGCTTGGGTCAGGTACAAGGTGGGTCGAGTCGACATTGTCCAGTACTCTCATCAGCTGGAGCTCATTAAGCCGTTGATCACAAATTACCAGTTCAAGATTCCTGCTAGGCACGCCTACTTCCTTGATGTGTTCAAGACGGGAGAGATCGCATTCTGTTCCAAGAACCACATGTACATCTTTCAACAGACATAGTGGTATCCCTTTTCTCGTCTCGAACTTTGGACTAAACTGCAACAAAAATGCATTTTCAAAATCTATTCAAGTAGTTATATCTATCTAGGCAATGATGTTTGACTACTAAACAAAAAGACACTGAGCCATATATGATATACTCTCTTGATTTGTTGAAGACTGTTCAAAGAAACATGCATACTAATTTCTCCTATGTTGCAAGGTTTCATCGTCATTTTTTCAACAGAATATTTTCAAGTTTTCTTCCAACTTGTAAACATTTGAATCAGACAAGTTTGTAAATATACTACAACTACATACAACATGCTTTTTGTTGTTAATAAGAGCTGCAATTCTTACACAGTAAAATCTTTTAACTGGACTGCACCAAAATGTAATAACTCTTGTAATCTGCTTCGAATGGGCACTGTTTAGGAAACAAAAAACAAAAAAACTTTTGAACTGTACTAATTCAGTGTAAAATATTATTGTGGATATATATGGATATTATAATTTGATCCTTATTAAATTGTGAATCAAGATACAGGAAACTGGTTTTCAAATGAGAGTCAGTAAGGAGCTAGCTAGCTTTAGATCCTAGCAGAATCTTCATCAGGGCAAAATGACATTTTGGTTTTCAAGATGGGACAGGCACCATTCTTGTTTATAGAGTCAGATACATGTACATCTGATTGATATCAACATTATAAGTTGTCTTAACCTTTGAAGAGTAATAAATAAATCTTTTTGTATTAGAGTTATACAAATTTGGTGTTTGGTCAGCTGTCATAAACTTTTGGTGGGACTGCCAAATTTATGTGTGTCCCCCAAAGTGATTCAGAAAATCTGCATTTAGAAAGATGCAAATGAGTTACATGTTGAGGTTGCTGAACATATAGGTTCTTACATTGAGATATTTTGATTGGAGAAAAGGGGTTAAGTAAACTTAAGTTACATAATTTATTATAGAGGGCTTGAATTGTATTTTGATCATTGCAATTAGCAATACATGTACTAGTGAAACATATTTATTTAGCGTACTGATGTTTCCACTGTATCGGTAGGTTTTATCTGTTTAATAATGAATTTGATAGAGGCATACTTCGCTATTTTAGTGACAACTCATCGTCTTTGACAAAGGCCGAATCAAAATATTGATAAAGAAAATTGTCTTGCCTTTTTAAACTTTGTTCGCACTTGATATATGTATGCCTCAGTTTAAAACTGGGTTGTATTTGTTTATAGATTATAATTGCCATGTATATCATGTGTGATAATCAACATTTCTTGTTCTAAACAAAAATTCCTTATTTTTAAAAGGATGATAGTGATACATGTATAAATGATAATGATAAGAGTTGTTTGTAAAGCCAAAGGTAAAGCAATTTACATAAGTACCTTTCTCATTGTATTATAGTATAATTACAACTCATTCCTCACTTATCTATTGAGATCACTAGTGAACAAATCAATAGATCCTATTCTATGAGTATATTGGGACTTCGGTTTATCATGGCACTCGAATTGTAAATATTTCTCACATGAAAGAAATCCCTATCATGGAATGACATATTTTATCAATTGATGGCGTGAAATTACAAGTACTTTAGGAAGGGTAGCTCAGCTCCCTCAACTAATCCCTTATCATTCCTTATTTCTTACTAATTCCTCAAAATATCATATCGCATATCATCATTTTAGGGGATTCGCTATATCAGAGATTGTTTCTTTGTCATTTTTATTTGGAAGTACAATTTGACTGGTACTGTAGTTTTATTGTGTAATATATCCTTTTTGGAATTTGTATTATTCCCAGTGAAAGAAAGAAATGAAATGGCAAAACAATTCAAATTCATTATTAAGGGGGTGTACAATTTTATTTTGTTATTTATTATTATTATTTATTTATTTATTTACTTATTTATTATTATTATTATTATTATATATATATTTTTTTTTTTTGGGGGGGGGGGGGATCCTAATTATTTACATATCGGAAGTGCCCTCATATCAATGCATGGCCATTATTTTAGACATATTTTGGCCCTAGGCCTATATTATCAACAAAGTTGTGTTCTAGAATAATGTTGATCAAAAGTATAATCCCTTATATTGTACGTAACACGAGTGAAGTCATGGTGTTTCTTAATTCATTTGAACCTCTTACTCGTTATATTTTATAAAATTAGTTCATAATGTAGTATGAAATTGTATGTTTTTATCCTGTTCATTTTCAAACACTATCGTTTCTGGGTAATAAGGTATATTCTATAAGTATGTACTATACATGTATGTTGTTGATAACATGTGTGTATGCCTTTCTGAAATCTGATGACTTTCATTACTTCCATTAAAAAAAAAATCATTAAAGAGCGATTTACAAAATTCACTGTGTTGCTTGTGTTATAGTCTACTTACATTTATATAAAGGGAACATCCCAAATATGATATTCTTATTAATAAAAGTTAATAGTTTGGGTAGTCCATTCCACCAACAAGTACAGAAAAGTTTCCAGACAAATGTTATAATGTGAAAACATAACCATACTTATATGTGTTCATTGGTCTGCAGAAGAAGACTAATTTATTGTCTAGGATCATAGGATGTAAACATTCTATTGTCTCCAAACGTACGCGTGTATATAATTGACACACACAAACATTTGATGCTTACGGAACCAAAAGGTCCCGGGGGGGGGGGGGGGGGCCACTCAACTATATTGCTGTACACACGCGTGACCAAAAAAATGCGTAAAAAGGGTACTTTTTGCCGATCATGGCGCGTGACACGTTTAGGTTGTCAAAAAGGCCAAAATCAGAAAAAAGGGTATGTTTGTAGAGTTATGTGGTATTTTTTAGGGGTTATACTAGGGGGCAAAATTGTCAAAAAAGCACGCGAAAATACTCATGTAGGGTATAAATTTGACCAATGGATAAAACTTGTTTAGGGTGGGTTTGAAAAACCTGTGGTCACGCCTGTGTACAGCAATATAGTTGAGTAGCCCCCCCTGGGCAAAAGGTCCTGTTAGGTTCCGTAAGTTTGGGTGATTATTTGCATTGTTTATGAATTTCACAACCCTTTTCAAAGTGTTGGACATCTAATTAATATCAAACCACTGCCTGCAAAACGTGTAAGCCTATAGTGTTCTGGGCATGGTGGTCCCCTTTAAAGGGGTAGTTTTTTGGTAGAGAGGGCGCTGCACATCACAATTTTTTTGTGAGGTAATGAAAAACTGAGTGTCGAATTTGAGAGAACATACAATTTTTCAAAATCGACCCAGAAACGGCTGAAATATCAATAAATATATCTGATCCTATAATTATTTGGGGCCCAAATAATTAGATGATTTTTAGAAAAAAAAAAAAAAAATGCTTGCACTTTTTCAAAAAATTTCAAAAGCATTTTTAAAATAGTTGTTGATGAACTCACTATTTAATCATTATATCAATACAACATCACATGCATAATTTTGTATGAAAAATGGTGGAAACCAATGCCTTTTTAAAAAGCGCCCTCTTGTGTTTTAATGGCTCTTTTTGAATGATAACAGGCTTTTTACTTAGTCGTTTGTAATTTTGTATATCTTTCGAGCGTGGTGGAGTTATAACTATTAGTTTATAATATAACTGCAGGTTTTTGCTACTAAAGTTCAGCCTTGCCAAAACTAAACTACCCCTTTAAGAATAATGTTTTATGATGATTCTAATTACAGTAGTGAATATCTACCCATTCGCCCTCCCCCCCAAAAAAAAAGATTGATAAAGGGGTAGTACAGTTTCGGTAAAAAAGGCTAAGCTTTAATAACCAAAACTTGCACAATAATAAAACTATTATAGTTATAACTCCACCATGCCCGAAAGGTATAGAAATAAATTACAAACGACAAAGTAAAAAGCCTGTTATCATTCAAAAAGAGCCATTAAAGCACAAGAGGGAGCTCTCTAAAAAAGCATTGGTTTCAACCATTTTTCATACAAAATTATGCATGTGAGCTTTTGTTGAAATAATGTTTAAATAGAGAGATCATCAACAACTTTAAAAAACCTCTTTTGAAATTTTTTGAAATAGTATCAGCATTTTTGTAAAAATCAGCAAATGAATTAAATCGGGGACCCAGATTTATTCCAATCAGATTTATTGATTGATATTTCAGCCATTTATGAACTGATTTTGATCAAATAAAGTTTATTCTGTTGTATGCTCTTTCAAAGTTTACACTCAGTTTTTCATTATCTCACAACAAATAATTTTGTGTAGCGCCCTCTATACCCAAAACTCAACTACTAGTTGACGTACGTATACGTACTACGTACGTACGTGCGCGCACGTTCGTCACGCACACGCACGTCAGGCAAACGTTTTGTTGTTGAGCTCTAAAACAGTGACAGCCACGGATTTCCGGAACAGGAGAAACTTCTTCTTCTTCTTGTAAACCGGTTTACTTCTTAAATGTAAGTCATATTTGATTATATGTTTGTACCTCGTGTATCAAGAAATTTTTCAGTTGGATGGCGAGTTTCTTGTTTGTATGGACTTATGGTTTGTGATTTATTTAGGTAAATAAATACATTGACGCAGTTGGTGCACGTAGAAACTATTGCCCCACACATTTACTTTGGTGTTGGTCAATTAACACCACGCTATTGTGTACGACATGTTCGCGCACGTGCCCCGGCATGCACCCAACTTAAATCGCACCATTTTGAAAACAAAATGATTCTCATACCAGTTGATTCAAAATATTTTGTAGAACAATGAATATGTTATTGATTTTGAGATCGATCATCGAGGCCGAAATTTCAGCCTGTTTTCAAAACAGGCTATTCCGAAATGCGTACTTATTATAATTTTTGTAAATCACTAAAAATGAGTTATTTATTGGACTTTATTATCATGATTATTGTCAATAGAAAAAGATTATGTACTATGCTTGTCGCGGTATACACACACACAAAAGTTTGCAAGAATCTTCAAGTTTGAAGGAGGCAGACTATACAAGAAGAAGAAGAAACCATTTCTGATTTGAAACTGTAATAAATTATTTGCATCAAACTGAGTGAAGACGAAACGTGAACGAAAAATGTCAGACAAAGTTCAGGCACAGTAATTTTCCCATTTATTTGTACTCACATTTTGACAACTGTTAACAGTGTTATTATAGTTTAACTACATTCAAATCATTTATATTCCTCATTTGACATTTCTTTTCTTATTTTTTTTATAGCTGATGAGCTAGAGTGATGACTGATGACAGTGATGTCTTTGAGAGTGTCTTGATCATGATGAGCAGCTTACCAAATTACCATGACCATGTCATGGTCCATGACATGTTTACAGAACCGAAGTTTTTTTCTAAATTTTCATATATCTGTATATATATTTTAATAATTTATATTTTAGGAGGCAGAAAACCAATTTCAGATTGAAGTATCAGCAAACAAGCATGGCTCTGGTATAGAAGTGGTGGGATGATGGATGGAGAGAAATCTACTTTGGCTCATTCTCCTGTACTGTAGCTGACAAGCAGAGAAATCTCCTTCATTGGTCCTTTCTTTTATAGTTGGATCTGGATGTTGGAGAGGGCGCTAATCAGTCTAGTCGAAACGTAGGTGACTCTGGGAGATCTTGTTACGGAACACCTCTGATGATGTACTATCGACAACCTCTTTCGGAAGTTGGTTCCAGGCCAGCGTGGTTTTTACGAAATATGATTGTTTGAGTTGCTGTTTTACAATGCCTAATGCTGTTACACTTATTTGTTACCCACCCTAGGGTCACTCTCATAGGCAGGCTGCAGTAAACAAATTTGTGAGACTGGCAAAAATCATAAAATCATTTCTAGCTAAAATCTCACCAATTAATCAAACTTAACATAACAGGGGGTTAGAATTGAATATAATTTAAAACTTACATGAGCTTTCCAATGTCAGAAGCACTTTAAATTCCAGTTTTTAAATTATTTGATCTATGACTTGAAGCTCCAATCTGAGCCTGAGCTTTCTGACTGTGCAGCCCTCAACCACAGGTTTTAGAACAGTTGTTTACATGTTTAGGCTTGTCTGCCAGCCAGTATTATCAAAAAGGCTGAAGGGATTATTTCAGAGATTAGTGTCTGAATGACCTAACTGACAATGGGTTCTGCAAAGTACTCTGACTTGTACTATTTGCAGGGGTGCAGCATTTCAATAGGTATCTGGACAAGACAATAGTCAATACATGTGGCTTTTGTATCGCATTCCAAAGTATATAACAATGAATATAGGTCAATTTGTGACTCTAAGGAATTCTTTACAACCAGCTTTGAACAGATTAACACAATGATTCAATGAAGGCATGCTATAATTGTTTGTTGAACAAAGGCCAAAGCAATTATGCAATTTATACGGACATACACAGCATCAAATTGATCAATAGTGTGAAAAACATCTAGTTTTAAGGCTAGGTAGACAGGGGAATTCCCAGTGTTTACTTGGACAATGAAGGCAGCTGACTATCAGGCTTTTTTCAAGGCAATGGAGTAAGGGGTTAATGCAGCATGCTGTTAACCCCTTGTCTTGTAGGGGTGTTTGTTACCTGTCTTTGTTACCTGTCTTTCTAATATGTTTTGGGCTTCAAAGTCTGTGAACTCTCTGGCTCTGATATTTCTTCTAGGTCTTGTTTTTACTAGAAAATTTTCAATGGGTACGGTTAGGGCTGGGACCAACCCCAGTTGATAAACAGTTTACAACATTTTTGTTCTGTTTTTTGGCAGATCTCAAACTACTGTAGCATGGCTCTGGTGGAGAAGAAAGGATGGAGACAATCTCTGGTTGTGGCAATGTCATGGGACAACATTCGGGACAAGAGATGATTCTGCTAGGTTCAAAAGCCCAGGCTTCAGTTTCCTTTCACTCTACAACAAAATTGACCCTTTCTTTTTTAAGCATCATTTTTTGTTCAATTTTCTATATTTTGTGGAGATCTCATACAATTATAGTCTAGATATCAAAGTGACTGCAAACGAGCATAGCTCTGGTGAAAAAGAAACGAGTCAAGTTGGAGCGAGACATCTTGTTGCAATCACATGGGACAATTTTCTAGACAAGAAGACAGTTGGTCGACAAGCAATCCGGCTATGTTTGAAAGCTCAAACTTCATTTGATGTATATATATATTTTAATGCAGTTGCCCTTTCGTTAAAAAAAATAGTTTAATTATTTTGTTCTATTTTCTTTTGTTGTTGCAGATTTTTAGATTAAAGTGACTGTAAGCAAGCATGGCTCTGGTGAAGAAGAAAAAGGATGAAGAGAAAGCCCTGGTTGTGGCAACGTCGTGGGACCACTTCCTGGACAAGAAGAAGGTCGACAATAGGAAAGTGCTGGATGAGGAGGTCTTTGTCAGTGTAAGTTCCACTCAAACCAGTGAACAAAAATACATGGGGCTTGGCAAAGTGCAAACAAAATGGCCTCCCAAAATTGTAGAAGAGCCCCTGAACATTTGCTTATTAGAGATCAATGCAAATCAAATTTTGGAGTGTCATTTTCATACAGGCAAGCTTGAAAAGTAGTTCCCGAAAATACATTTTAAATTTTTTCCTTGACTCAAACAATTACCATTCTGTGTTGTGTTGCATGTAGTGCAGTGACCAATGCTAGAAATTATATGTTTTGCCTTGTGGCCCTGTTGGGCAAGCAAAAACAACATTTTTCAAACTCTAGTGGCCCGAAACCTGAATCTAGTGGCCCAAACAAAGAAAAACATGACAAATTATGTTATATCTACTTCAATGCAGGAATTAATTTTTAATTTTAGGGGGCTACTTTTTCAATCAGATGGTTATCATAAAATATTTCACATCAATTATAGGGGCTACCTACTGATTTCAGGGGGCTATTTTGAAAATTGGGGGGGGGGGGGGGGGGGCAAAATCGCCCTCTGCCCCTGTATATTTCCTACCCTGATCTACTTGTCCATTCGGGCCAATGGAATTTGGTGGCCCCTGCCTGGCCCAGCAGGCCTGTGCTTTATATTTTGAGCACTGCAGACAATGCATAATTATGTGGCCTGTGCAAACATAACACAAGAACAATTCACATGGTCCTTGGAGACCACTGTACATCTCTTACCCAACATAATGTCCCTCACCGATACTTTTATGAATGAAATGTAAATTGTATTATAAAAAATACAAAAATTGCCAATCTTTTATTTGACAGGACTTGGAGAAAATCATCCAGCGTGACTTCTTCCCTGACCTTAAGAAGTTGAAGGCGCAGAAGGAATACAAGAAGGTGATGGAACGCAACGACCTGGTTAGGATGAGAGAGCTGGCCATCTAATCAAAAAGAGACAAATGAAATGCATAATGACTTGAGAACATTTAACATGGGGCCTAAGATACCATGAACATACACTGTAGATCTCTTACCAAACATGATGTTCGGCAATGTTACTTGAAATGAATGCTTGATCTACGGCAGAAAAAGTAGAAACATCCTCCCTGTGAAATATTGAAATATAATAAATGTTATCATTCTTTTATTTTGTACAGGACTTGGAGAAGATCATCCAGCGTGACTTCTTCCCTGACCTCAAGAAGCTGAAAGCACAGAAGGAATACATGGAAGCGATGGAACGCAATGACCTGGTTGGGATGAGAGAGCTGGCCATCAAGTATGCCTCCACCTGTCGGACGTCCAGACCCGGTACCTCTATCACCCCCATGCCTGGTGAGTGGATTACTGTATTGATATAATTTAATAATAATATGCTCAATTTATATAGCGCCTAATATGATTGATAATCATCTCTAAGTGCTTTACAATGATATTATTACCCACGTTATCGGACACACTTACAATCAAATGCACATTTTATACTCCCTTAGTGTTTGTGTTTGCGACTGGCGCATCGATTCATTAATGTCATTTTCTGCATCATGGAGTGGATAACTCGTACTGGTTTTCAATTGTAATATCAATTTATTGTTATTACCTGCTATGTCAAATTTGTCTGTAGATGTAACTGATTGAATTGTTTAAAAAAGGTGAACATTGTTATAATCTTCCACAATGCATTGCTCATTTATTCATTGCTCATTCATGCATAAATGTCAAGAAATGAGCCCCCCCCCCCCCCCCCTCAAAAAAAAAAAGGAAAAAGTTATATGAAGTGAAAATATTTTGGTTGTAACATTTTTGGAAATAGTCCAAACATTAATGCTTTGATTTTTGTTTTCTTTCACCGTCAGATCGCGAACAGACTCCATCCACATTTGAAACCCCAGTTACTGGGCAGTTGGCAAGCGAGACTCCAAGGACCAACATTGATGATTACAAGAATGAAGACAGACCTGAAGATAGAGACGACCTCACCCAACCAAAAGAAAAACGTAAGCCAAGCCTCCACACTAACTTTTGTCTGAACTGGCCCATTCAGGCAAGTACTCATACATTAACAAATTGTAATTGCCCCAATATAAATATTAAAGGGCAATGAAACTATGGCTTTCGGTTATTATTATCGTTTAGAGGGTGAACAGACATTTGATTTGATACATAACTTGGCAATTTGGGCCTCCTGGATCCCATGAAATCCTTACGTGAACATACCCACATTTTACTAATTCTTACGGCGGCAAAAGATATGGGAGCGGCCATGTTCTTGTAATTACCCGACATGCTTTGCAAACTCTGACGTATGTGCTTAGGGCCGAACAAAAAGCTTTTCACTGATTTCAAAGCATCTACAAGTATTCAGACAATGGTTTGAATTGGTGCTATTGAAATGCATTAGTGCATATCATTGACCGTAGTCCGCACAAACCTAATAATGGCGGCCTCCAGTGTTCGCGTGAATAGTGGTATACCCTATAGAGTTTTCACATATTTTTTCCAAAGCAGAAATCTGAGTCGGAGTAATGTTACATATAATAAACAGGCATATTACGATGTATAAAGTAGGATAAACTCTATTCTTGAGTTGCATTGCCTTTTAACTTGCCCCCTTACTTCTAGATGAGATTAATCCATTGCTTACAGAAACCGGGTGGGATATGTACAAAGTATATGGGAATTCAGATTCTCGTAGTGAATGGGTTAACTCGTATGAAATTACATCACTGTTCTCTTGAAGTTGAACATCTAGTTAGTTAATTTACCTATTGGGCAAGCAAACTAGACAATTTATGAAATGTTACTTGCCCCAGGTAAGCGGGTAAGTGCTAGTGTCGAGCCCTGCAGAATTATTCAAGGCTTTATGATGCCAAGCAGGGAGTAATTATAACCATTTCTATATCTGTTTCTCTATAGCTGTGAGCAACACCTCTTTAACCCTTGACCGATACCTGACAAAGTACACGAGCGAGGACAACGCTTCTTTCGGGGACATCATGGAGAAATCGCAGGAGAAGCACAAACATAAGCATTCGTGGCTCTACGAAGCAGAGCTGGAGCACGACGCAGAGCAACAAGAGATGATGCAGCTGAAAGACAGTGAGCAGCTTGCGATAGTCTCTCGTAGCAACCGTCTCAACGGATGGAGGTACCGGTCGAAGAATGCCTTGATGTATGTCCCTGATGGTAAGTTTAAATTTATACACCTTCATTTGATTTCACGGTATGATAAGTTACCATGACATGACATTTTGATACATATTGTGTAGCAACCCTCTCAAACCATGGAAGTACAGGTACCTGCCATAGAATGCCCTGATGTATGTCCCTGAAGACCCTGATGGTATGTATCATGTTCAACTGATGCAACAGCCAGGGATGCCAGAATTCCGGCTATAGCCGGAATTCCAGCTTTTCCGTTTTTTTAACAAAAATTCCGGCTCAAAAAAAAAAAAAAAAAAAAAAAAAAAAAAAAAAAAAAAATTATTTTTGTTTTTATTTTTATTTATTTTATTTATTTATTATTTTTTTTTTAGGGGGGGTGTGATCCCCAAAATAGGCTCAGATTGCACCAGAGAGCATCTGGAACCCCAGAGCTTCCAGGGCCCTAAAGCGGGCCCTGGACCCTGGCTAAAGGGACTTCGCGCTTTGCGCTCGTGATATGCGCTTCGCGCGCATTCTTTTGAGTCTCCACCAATTTTCAGGCCCTGGAGCCATTTGCCACTGGCATCCCTGAACAGCATACTCAGTACCAGTGACTCAATGCCTTTATCTTATTTCCATTTAAAAACAAATTCTTCTCTTAAATTTTTGTTAACCTGCCTTTAAAAAATTGTTAAAAGAAGAGTGTGTACAGTACACTGTGAAAGGACTTCTAGTTTAATTCACGGTACCATTTTTGTCCTATTTGAAAAGTTCTGGAATCATATCTAGCCGAGAAGCTGAAGAAAATAGTCAGACAAGTAGGTCTAGCACAGTAACACACATTTCATTAGCAATCGCTTTGCATGGACAGAAAATGTGCTTGTCTGATAATCTTGCACTTTGCACTCTCGTATGTTTATAATTAGAATTTACCATTGTTTCCCTCTTTCTAGGTGTGGAGCAGAGTGTTGCAGATAAGCTGAAGAGTAAACCGGAGAAGGAGATTTCACACGTCAACACGCGTTTAATCAGCGACCCGTTTGCTGGTAGTGGCGAGAAGGGAGGCTTGACCGGTCAGGCCGGACCGAGCAAAAGCGATGGACGAGTGGGAGCGGACGGAAAGGAGGTCACACCCTCGGATGGACCAATGGTCAACGGCTACGGGTTCGTTGCGACCCCTTCACCCGCACCAGGTAATTGAGATTGGACATTTTTGTCTGCTTGAAATCTTATTTGGGTACCATAGTGGAAAGTGCTTGGAGATTAAACTGTATTTAATTAACTGTTAAATGAATCAGACCTATTATAAGGGTTTACTTACAAGAGCTTGTTAAAATTTGGGTAATATTAAGTCTGGATGAATGTATTACTCGTACCGCTCATGAATATTCCTCATCATCCAGTTTTTCAGTCCATGAATGTGTCTCAAGATTGAAAGGGACTGTTCAACATTATTAAATAGAAATGAAGATAAATGTATGACTCACAATTACAGATAACTATCAATATGTTTATTCCTTTCTGTTTTCCTCTTTCATTTTTCAGGTGTGAATGAATCTCCCATGATGACGTGGGGTGAGATCGAGGGTACCCCTTTCAGACTGGATGGGGGCGATACTCCTGTTTCTACAGTGCATGGTCCACAGTTCAAGGTTAGAACTAATTAAATTATCAGATGGTTTGCTAAAAGAGAATGGGCAAATTGATATAAATTATTATTATATTAACAACCTTGTCATGTGCAAAAAGTAGGATTGGCTAGTCATATATCAGTTTTTGAATGTGTCTTTGCTTGTACAACCAGCTGTGAAAATCTCATGGCAAACGATTAAGTTTTTCTTGTATTAGTACCAGGCAATTAGAAATACATACTAGTGCTGTAGAATTTGTTTGGGGGGGGGGGGGGGGGGGGGGGGGGGAACCGCTAACCATCATGGAAAAACCGGTGCCCATTTGGTTAACTGTTTTTTTTCCCCGTCCGGAAGTGCACAGCTTTAGCGGCCTCAGCTCTGACTCTCCGCGCAGCCCACCTGCGTTTCCAGATATCTCTCAAGTGACTCTTTTATGCTGCGACTTCTTTCCGAACGTTTTTTTTTTTTATGCAGCAATTTGAAGTGTGTCCAATAGAAATGTGGCCGTCAAATCGTGTTCTTTAACACTGAGATACCTTATTGAAACTCCTAGATAATATTTAAAGACAACATTTAGAGTCATCTTGAAATTGTCCACAGCAACGACGGGTAACAAAACCGTAAAAATTGAAATAGTTTGTGAATACATTGTATTTCAGAAAGTCTATTACTTATCTCTTTACATCGTATGTTTAGCTTTTACATTTAGTTACTTTATCTCTGATTTACATCCACAAACACAGATGCCTGGGGTACCTAATAAAGAGAGACTTGGCCTTTCACTGGTAGATTCCGTCACCAAGAAGAACAGGGCTAAAAAGGAACAAGCACTCAAGAGAGTCACTCAGAATCTTGTCAGGTAAGTTATTGTAGTTTCTTTTGTGCATGAAATAGCAAATATTATTATAATTATGAAAACAAAAATGACAAAGAATATGTCGTGTGAGAAGAGTAAAACTACAGTATATATTTTACTGGTTGATTCAGTCACCAAGAAGAACAGGGCTAAAAAGGAACAAGCGCTCAAGAGAGTCACTCAGAATCTTGTCAGGTTAGTTGTCCTAATATTCTTTTGTGCATAAAATAGCAACATATTATTGTAATTATGTAGACAAAAATGACAAAGCAGATGTTAGGTGAGAAAAGTGAGACAACATTATATCATTTACTGGTTGATTCTGTCACCAAGAAGAACAGGGCAAATAAAAAAATAAAAATAAAACAAGCGCTAAAGAAGGTCCCACAGATTCTTGTGAGGTAAGTTGTCTCTTCTTGCATGCATACAAAACAAAAAAAAAGTAATATTATCAAAGAAACCTGACGAAATAAGAAGCATGTTCTGGGGGGACTCTGATTCAATCACAAAGTGCTTGAAAGAAAGGAATGTTTAAGACAGTAATTTAGAACAGAGTTAAGTTGGTATTCAGGCTCATGTTGGCAATTCATGGTTTGCAGAAGTTGACCTTTGAAGTAAAATATATGTATTTACACTCACATGTCAGCAAAAATTGAAGTTCTAATTTTGAAAAAATACAAAATATTGGAATTTTCTTATGATTTTTGTATGTGACCTAATGATAAGTTCTTTCAATTAGAATATAAGTCAAACTTTAGATTTTTTGTTTGCAACAAGAGCTTGATTTTGCCAAAGCTGGTCACAAATTGATATTAACCAAATTTGTATTTTCTTTTCACCTCGCACAGTCCATCACCTAAGCGATTCGGCTCCGTCAACTCCATGGAGAGAATCCAAACACTGTCGTCTGCTGCTCAGAAGCTCGTCCAGCGTAGCGTCGGTTCAACCGACAAGGCCCTCCGAGCGAGTTACTCACCGTCGCCACAGCGCTCTGTTGGCTCTAAGACGCCCTCGCTTGGTGGCACTCCAGGTAGGACACCAGGATCAACACCGGGCAAGTCCCCGGCTTCGAGGCGTAGTCAGCGAATTAGCGCCAGTCCAGCGTCTTCAAAAACGCCTTCAGAACCGCCTAGTCTTACGGACAATCTCCTCAACTTGCCTAAAAGGACTACAGCATCAAGTAGGCAAAAAGCAACAGACTTCTTTTGATGGATCACAACTGTATGTTTGTGAACATCTCTGTGAAAGAAAAACATTGTATGTTTGAATTAAAGAAAATATTGACGTTTACACCCGACATATCCCAAGCCTTTAGGGAAGGTCAGTGAAGCGTTGGTGCTCCCCAGTATCTGCAAAACCTCCATCTGCATTACCATGTATGACAAACTGATTGCCCAAAGAGACATGGCTTGTAAAGGAGACAAATCATGTAAGTTTGTGTAAATAGCAGACTTCTTCAAAGAGAACACAAAGTAAGTCTTAGTGGAAGCAGCAGACTTCTGAAGGTGAACAAATGTTGTAAGTTTGTACAAAGT
This sequence comes from Echinarachnius parma, assembly GCA_037951105.1. Lineage (NCBI taxonomy): Eukaryota > Metazoa > Echinodermata > Echinoidea > Clypeasteroida > Echinarachniidae > Echinarachnius > Echinarachnius parma. Next base: position 63,953 of record JBAMJV010005957.1, read on the forward strand.
CTTATCAAAGTGCAATTAACTTATTTATTTTTATTTGTAGAAAAGGTAAGGCAGGTTTGAAGAAACACTTTAAATCATACAGTTTATATTTTAAAATTAAATTGGTACCGCCAAGCTCCATGACCATTCTGCCTGCCTTGCTGCAATTCGTTGCTGTATACAGGAACCTGTTGAACTACATGAATTATCCCTGGGATGGTTGATATGTAAAAGAAAAATATTCTTTCATAGCAAAGTAAAGTGCATGTGAAATGTTTATTTTATACTTCCATCGTAAACATCTAATCCAATTTATAGCATAACCCAAGCCTCCACACTAACTTTTTTCATGCCCTTTCTGGCAAGTGAAATCGTACAAATTTGACATTTTACTTGCCCCAATATAAAATTAACTTGCCTTCTTACTACTAAATGAGATTTACACATGTATGAAATTAGATTGTTCTCTCCTAGCTGAACAATTATTCAGTTGCCTGATCAGGCAAGCAAACTAGACAATTTATTAAATTTTACTTGCCCAACACCAAAGCGGGCAAGTGCTAGTGCCCTGCATAACTGGTTCCGATCCAGATGTTCCTTCAAAGTCCCAGCATTAGTTTGGCAGCTCGGTAATGCTGCTATCCCTGGCTTTCAGACTTATTTTCACCATCTCAAAAGCCAAGGCAATTACTCTCTTCTCAGTATACACTGTTGATCACTACCACCTGACATGGCACATTCCTGAAAGGGAGAGGGGTCAGCTAGTCACAAGCAACGGGCTAGATGCTTGTGAAGTTCATGGTTGTGTCCAGCAAACATTGACCGTTCCTTATTGCTTTCACATGTCTACATCTTCACACTGATGCTTCTTGCATTACCCAGAGCAGCTAGCTGCAGCACACTGTCTGGAGCAGGAGGAAGATTCATTCAGTTGATTGCTAGTTGTCGCTCTTCAATCTTTCATCCATGTGAATCTGGGGCTGGTATGTCTGGCTCTGCAATCAAACTCCTTTTATAGACACCTGGAAATGCAGAAAAAGAGGAAAATAATTAAAAATACAAGCTTTTCAGTAGTCTAGTACCTAGTTTCGACATCAGTTAGGGTCCTACTCACATAGCTTGAGTATGTGAAATATCATGTTATAGGGTACCTTGTAATAACAATGCTTATAAAAATGAGGTTCCACTGTAAGCAGCTGTATACTGTGAAAAAGAAGCACAAACAAACAATTATAGTTCTCAGTGTCAAAACAATCTAAGCAAAAATACACCTGTACTGACACTTTGTAGTTTTCATATGGACTTGTACTAATTTCAGAGGGTCATCATTTGTGTGAGCCATCGGTCTGGCAGTACTCAAAGACGCCCTGCACAAAGAAATTAAATATATGCTTTTAGCACTGACCATGTGGAAAACCCCTAATTATGGTGATATCTAAGATTGAATTGCAAAACATACTGGAACGTTTTAAGATTGTGGTAATGAAATTCAATTGGCATTATAATGTAGGTGACAGAATCATGAATTACTTTCCCCGCTTTTTTTTTCACTGGCTTATTAGCCATTTGATTGTTCCCACAACATTCAGAAATATGTTAAGTGCTATTGGTATGCTATTGAAGTCTCAAATATAACTCTTGGGAATGTTTACATTTCGTCGCTGGGCATAAAAAGGGCAAAATGACTGATATTATCGTCAAGTATCATTTTGTTTTTATTTTATTTTCAGAAAGAGTACTTTAAAACCTTTCTGATGATATATTCAGAATCCTCATATACTTTTTGAGAAAATCCAAAATATCAAAAGGACAAAATGAAAAAAACGGACAAAACGGACAAAATAGTTTTTCACAAACTACTGAGAACTATCTGAATGCCTGCGGGTTACCAATCTTGACACTTTAAGACCAGTATGTAGCTTTGGATAAGTTATCTCCATATTCTCAAGGTCCTTTGTATTCCAGTCGAGCTGCCCGCCTGTGTCCTCTGTGACCTCTGCGTCGATGTCAAATGCCTCCACCTGTCTGCAGAGGTGCACTGCTATTCTAGCAACCAGTCCTGTTTGAAAAAATGAAACAATTACTAGACTCGCATCTTTTCCACAGCTGTATCATACACAAAGTTAAATGTATTCATCAGGATAGTCATATTCTCCTCAATATGGGGCATTCTTTGTCATCAATTTGATTGAACCTGTAAGTCTAAAAGACCATTAAGTCTAAGTTACAATAGCTATGAGTGAGGTGAAAATGCATGCATGCACTATTTTTCTGATGTCAATACTGTAGATCAAGCAAGGCATTGTGGAGATCTCAACATTTGTCAACTCCAGCGCATCCACTTTCATTTGTCATGTTCAAGAAAATTCCTGCAAGATTTATAGCATTTTCATCAGGCTTTACAGAGATGTCACCAATTTTTATTGGTGGAGCAGGGTAGCAGATTTGAAAAAGTGAACCAATATGAATTGCTCTATAGCAGTTGTGTGTATTGTAATTCACCAAAATTGATGATAAGCACTCAACGAGTATCCTTAATTACTTAACCATGCATACCTTCATCTCCAGCAGCATCCAAGATGAGGTCATTCTCCTCGGTCATTTGCTCTATAACAAATCTGATCTGCTGCTCCTTGTACATGAAGAGCAGTGTCTCCTCACCATGGCAGTCCCCTGCTACAGCCATGTAGCTGACTCTAGCTGTAGACTGCTGACCTTCATCTCCAGCAGCATCCAAGATGAGGTCATTCTCCTCGGTCATTTGCTCTATGACAAATCTGATCTGCTGCTCCTTGTACATGAAGAGCAGTGTCTCCTCACCATGGCAGTCCCCTGCTACAGCCATGTAGCTGACTCTAGCTGTAGACTGCTGACCTTCATCTCCAGCAGCATCCAAGATGAGGTCATTCTCCTCAGTCAGTTGCTCGATGACAAATCTGATCTGCTGCTCCTTGTTCATGAAGAGCAGCGTCTCCTCACCATGGCAGTCCCGACGCGACGGGACGGAAGGATAGAATGACACAATTTTTTGGTTTTGTAAACAATGTTGAATTCTATCAAAAGTAAAATCCCAGTTAAATCCTGTCATGTGTCATAAGAAAGGTATAGAAGTCATTACCTTTAAAATGGTATATCATTCATCATATTTGGACTAAGCAAACCCTCTCAAAATGAACACCAAAGATTTGGAATATGGCTGAAGCATTTTTAAAATAGGGGCAAAACAGGCCATTTAAAAGATCAGTTTCTATTAAAGCACTGTAATAAGATCACATTTATTGGATGAAAAAATAATATTTAAACATGATTTCCGATGCTCAAAATGTTACAGAAGCTAGATTAAGATATGCTTATTTAGGAAATACCAAAATCCTAAATCTCAGACTTTGAACAAAATTTTTACTATTAAAGCCATTAAAAGAGGAGCTACCACAGCGACATAACAGTCGTTTTGTGGTGTAAGCTCACATATTTTCTATCAGTGATTTTGAGAGAAGATTCATTCAGTTGTGGGGGTATGACATCTTCATCAGACACGCCCTGTCTTGGCACTCGACAAGGCCGTGGGAGATCCTTTCAGTCATCTTGAAAAAAAAAGGCTTGGGTTTGATCTCGTCTCCTTTGTATTGTATGCACATTAGTGACAGTGGGATCACCCACTTGTTTACCCGGCCTAATTAAACTGTAGGTTTTGACTTGGGTACTATAATAAGAATTTGTGACCGAGATATACATTGATATACATTGAGCCTTACAGTAATTCCAAGTATATTGGACATCCTTTTCCTCCATTGTGTTTGGTTGGATTGCGTTTGCCCATTCTCAAGATCACAAACCAATCTTGTCCTGAATAGCATGACATCCTCGGGGAACCTCATCTCCCTGCTGCTCTGATGAATCTTGTTGTGTTCATATCCAACCAGAAGGGCCTGGTCTGATGAATCTTGTTGTGTTCATATCCAACCAGAAGGGCCTGGTCTGATGAATCTTGTTGTGTTCATATCCAACCAGAAGGGCCTGGTCTGATGAATCTTGTTGTGTTCATATCCAACCAGAAGGGCCTGGTCATTAGAACAGCCAGCATATGGTTCTAACCAATTACATCTAATGTTCTATCTCTTTAACCGCTACCAAACCCTTGGCCATTACCAATCCCCTCAACCATCCCAGTGCAGAAAGACTCGTAGCTGACGTGGGCGCATGGAAGCCTAAAGGTGTTGGAGCAGGTGCTAGCCTCAGGAAACCGGTCTGCTGTGAACTCCACTGTGGGCGATGGGTCAAAACCGCATGGTGGCTCGACATCCATGCATGTCACAAAGACAAGCACATCTTCCAGCCAGACTTTCCTATTTGTTGTGCCTGAAAGAAAAATAATCTTGAACACACGTAGGAGTCATATTAGAGCGGAGTTGGAACCGAAAGTGTAATCGTTGCTGATAGAAACAGCCATGGCAGTCTGCAGGCAAGTGCTCGTAGTGGCCCCATTTGCCGATAGCTCTGCCTGAACTTCTTTCCCTTCAAGCTGAAGAAAAGACAAATTGAATATTTAATATGGCATAATGAACCTAGGGTTAGGGTTAGGCTGCCAAATTTTCAGACATGAATAAAGCGACATTCCTCAATAAATCCGAGTAAGAGTTGGGTGGCTTTCCCAATGAGTCGAAAACCTGTATTAGACATTTGTTGGGATACACAATGATAAGTATCCAATGGTCCCCATCCAATCATGCCCTGGAAACACTATATTCAGTTCTTTGTCATGAATCTTGTTGAGAACATTATTATTTTGAATAACAATTATTGCCATTTCCTCCATTCATCCTCTGTAAGAAAATATAGTGAACGAACTAAGAAGTCTAACAACTAGGTAATGATCTACGACCAAGGAGAAGTGGAGAATTTTTGTCAAATAATAGCAAAACAAAACAAACCTTTCAAAACTTGCAACTTGTGAGGACAGAGAGCAGGTTTTGATACCACCTCTTCGTTGTTCTTATGCCTCAGACTCTTCTTCCCATCTACAGAGCTTGAGGCCAGTTTCACTTTCCCAAAGATGGCAACTGCCACACCCTTCATGAAAATGGAATTATTGTCCCTTTCCCTCTTAATAAGCGACCGTGAGTGTCACCTTGCCTCCCTGTTCTCATGTAGCTCAGCTCACCTGCATCTCCCCTACTCAAGATGCACATTGTATTTGGGGTCAACATCTGGATTGATCTCCATGCTAAATGCCACTGTTGCGATCACTACCCGTTGTAATTTTGCTCAGAGAAATAAGTTAATATAAATCTCTTCATTAGCTAACCCTACAGGGCAGGGGGTTCACATCCAGTTCATAAATAATTTAATGCCGCATAATTGATTAGTGTTGGCATGTAATTGGCAAGAATGTAGCCATGACTAAAAATTCTTCCAAGCAGTTGCCACCACAACGACAAAGGGAAATCATTCCATGAACTGACCCGGGGATGTAATCGTCGTCGACCAGTGAAATGTGTAGCATGAACCTGCGACCAAAAACAGTGTGAACATCTCCCGAGTCAGCCTATCAAAGTCTTCCCCTTCTTCCCCGATGAAAGACACATGTAGCGCACATTGTTCAATGTCATTGTTATTCGAATACATATTTATTACTTCGAGAACTAAATTCTCCCTCGGCAGAGACATCCCAGTAGCTCTTGGGTGCCCATAACAGGGCCTGTGACGTCTCTCCTCTGTGAGTCATTTTCTCCCTTGTTTCTCTTATACCTTGTTGAGGAGGTGTTTGGACGTAAGCTCTGGACACACTTGTGTGGACCAACATAATGACCGTTTCTACCGTTAATAGAAATCTCTTCATTAGCTCACCCTACAGGGCATGGGGTTCAGATCCAGTTAATAAATAACTTAATGCCGCATAATTGATTCGTGTTGGCATGTTATTGGCAAGAATGTAGCCATGACTAAAAATTATTCCCAGCAGTTGCCACAACAACGCCATTTCGGGAAATTCCGGGGATGAAATCATCGTCGACCAGTGAAATGTATAGCGTGAACCTGCGACCAAAACAGTGTGAACATCTCCTGAGTCAGCCCATCAAAGTCTTCCCCTTCTTCCCCGATGAAAGACACATGTAGCACACATTGTTCAATGTCATCGTTATTTGAATACATATTTATTACCTCGAGAGCTAAATTCTCCCTCGGCAGAGACAGATCCCGATAGCTCTTGGGTGCCCATAACAGGGCCTGTGAAGTCTCCTCTGTGAGTCCTTTTCTCCATTGATTCTCATATACCTTGTTGAGGAGGTGTTTGGATGTGAGCTCTGGACACACACTCTTGTGGACCAATGCCATGACCGTTTCTACCGTTAATAGAAATCTCTTCATCATCAATCAGTATAAATGGACCTGGTAGATCAAGGTTGGCTTCATCGGCTACAGGGCGTGCTACAACTGGAGGGGGTCGTTCTTCGCGTTGTTCTGCAGGAATAATAATCTCATCGTCTTTGACGAGGTCGTGCCACAGGTTGGGCGGGTCTCGCCGTGATATTGGGTCATCAAAATCAAGGTGGACTTTATCAGCTACTGAGCGTGCCACAACTGGACGGTATTTTGAGCAGTTGATTAAAATTTCAGGGGAAAAAAAACCCTTGGGGTTTTGAGGGTCATTATCCAGAAGTTTCTGAGAACAAAATTTATATTGAGGTAAATTTAATGCTATTTGCTTTGCTGAATAGTTTGTATTGAGAGATACTTACTTTACCCAGCAGTGCAGCAATCTTCTCTGCATTGAGTGGGGGTCTGCCGTCCTTCTTTCCTTCCGGAGCCCCATTCCGCCAAAGTTGGACAGCTCCTCTCTAGTAAACACAAGGTCAACCGCATCGTTAAAGAGTAGTTTGGCTCCCTTCTTCACCTTGCTGGTCCTTGCCATCATCTTCCTATACTCTGTGCGGTTCACCATGACTTCAGCAAACCGCCCGCGGTGATGGCCTGCTATCTTTCTTCTTTGTCTCCTTTCAAAGGCCCATCCGGCCAGAGTTTGCCAGCTCCTCCTTAGTGAAGACCAAGCCAACTGCATCATTAAGGAATCTTTTGGTTCCCTCCTTGGCCTTGCCTGCCCACGCCACCATTTGCTGGCACTTGGTGCGATCGACAAGAATCTTTTTCCTCAAACTCCCACTTGTCTCGTTATGGAAACATGCACATTCACATTCTGTGAAAATAGCCACGACAGTAACATCATGTTGCCTTGGCTACATTGATCGCACCATCCAGGCTTCCAGGCTGAGTATGTATGTCAAATGTAAGTTAATAACCTTCTGGATAACAGCCCTGACTTCGTGGTCTCCCACATCTTGGATGATTGGATGGGCTGGCTGGCCGCACAGGGTCTTGTATGTAATTGTGCTAAGAAACGCAGGCAATGGCCCTCTGTGAACGACGGAGTACGCCATTATGGCGCCTATCGTTTTGTATCTCTTAATGTGTGCTGTAAACATTATATTGTTGATGGGGGGATGGATAAGTCAATAGCTGTATGTCAAATATAAATGAATTACCTTCTGGATAGCAGCCCTGACTTCGATGTCTCCCACATCTTCAATAGTTGGTTGGGCAGGCTGGCCGCACAGGGTCTCATATGTAACCGTACTGAGAAATGCAGGCAATGGCCCTCTGTGTACTACGGAGTAGGCCATTAGTGCGCCCAACGCTCTGTACTTGTCAATGTTAGCAGTAATTATTCTAAATGATAGCCCTAACTTCGTGGTCTTCCACATCTTGAATTGTGGGAGGGGCTGGGTGTCCACACAGTGTGTTGTAAAGAATGCAGGCAATAGTCCTTCATGAACAATGGAGTAGGCCATGTTGCCCCCGCCGCTCTGTACTTGTCAATGTGCGATGTAATTATTCCGGCGCTGAGAGGAGTACTCCTCGACCTGGTGAAAAAATTCTCCTTTGGTAAAACTAAATAAATCTATCAGTGGAAACTCTCCAGGGAGGTGGACCCTCTGGCGCACCTGTACGTAGGCAGAATCTGGTTGCCTTTCATGATGGAGCCAGTCCTGAGGTACAGCTGCACTCCAGAAGGGTCTTGGATTCAGGACACATATGACATTCCTGCTGTTCCCATATCGTTGCCATGGCATCTGCTTTCAGCATTGGAACACCTAATGTGTTCCTATCATCCTTGAAACAATCCAGGAGTTTGTTGATGAGGGCACCAGTCTCCTCTGCTCCCCGGGTGCTTCGCCTACAGTTCATATTTTGATATGTGTCGCAGGATATCCTCCTTCAGTGGACAGACGCTTCACCAAACTGAAGAAAGCAACCCTGAGGGGAGTACTCCACGACCTGGTGTCTGTTCGTTACCTGTAAACCGTGCTGGATGTACCACCAGAGGAGAGGCGTGATGACCATGATTTTCTTCCCGAACATGCTTCCAATAAGACTTCATGAAGTCGTGTTTTTCTGCAAATGTCCACATATATTCACCAAAATCATCCTCCGTGATATATTTGCATCCTCAGATATGGGGCACATCTCTGCAAATGATGGTTTGATTTGCTCTGGTACTTCGATATTACATTCTATAATTCCAAAAAGTTTGTTGGTCATGGGCGGTTGTCAACAATAACATTTTTTAAGGGCACATATGGCAAGAGGGACTCTGTCAAACTTCTGTCTATATATGAACCTCTCTGTCAGTTTGTGATCCATTCTTAGCAACCAGATATTAATCTGCTTTGTTGCATTTGTGGTAGAAATTCCATCCACTCTCTGATGTGGGACTCAAAACAACTAACCAATCTAAAACCTTGATATGGTGGCAACACCATTGCCACAATGTTATAAATTTGAAGGTTTACATAGCATTGTCAACATCTTTAGTGATTTATTGCGAGATAAATTTTCAGCTTGTTGGTCTTTGGGTTAGCGTAATCTGGCAGACCCGCCGAGTTCCACTTCACCGTGCCACAAGCACCAAAACCCAGTGCTGTCAGCTGCCGCAAAAGAGCTGGAGATGTATAATAGTTGTCCATGTATATCTTGTAGCCCTTGTTCTCTAATCCTTGTACAAGATCGAGCACGACTCTGCCGCTGCCATACAGGAGATCAGGGCCAGGATGTGATGTCACAGGATCCACCGGAACAGCTGGCTGATGGACTGGTTGGAGGTTGTCTTCCTTGCCTGTGTATACTTTCATATTTACTGTGTAGCCTGATGAAGATTCGCACAAGGCAAACACCTTTATGCCCCACTTGGTAGGCTTCATTGGCATGTACTGTATGAATCCTAAGCGTCCCTTCAAAGCAATCATGCTCTCGTCCGGAGCCAAATTCTCCTTCGGTGTGTAGACCGCCTGAAATCTGGGAATCAGCAGGTCCAACAAAGGCCGAACTTTAGTAAGTTTGTCTTGAGGTACTGCCGTTTCTTTGTCTGCTAAATGGGAGAAACGCAAGATCTTCATGAAACGCTTCCGCGACATCACTGAGGGGAAGAATGGATGGCGAAGGACTCGAGATACACTCCAGTACATGTGGTACCGCGGCAAGATACTACACCCATGGCCAGGATAAGAGCTTTGAAGGCCTTCATGGTCGGTACATCAACCGGCTCCCAATTGTACTTTTGGCGGCGGGCAGCTGTCCAGGCAGTCATCACCCGAGTCGCATACCTAGCAAAGAATATGGAGAATTGCTTTCAAATAATAGCAAAACAAACCTGTCAAACCTTGCAACTTCTGAGGACAGAGAGCAGGTTTTGCTACCACCTCTTCGTTGTTTTTATGTCTCGGGGACTTCTTCCCATCAACTGAGCTAGAGGCCAGTGTCACCTTCCCAAAGATGGCAACTGCCAAATCCTTCATGAAAATGGAATTCTGGTCCCTTTCCCTCTTAATAAGCGACTGTGAGTGTCACCTTGCCAAAGATGGCAACAGCCAAATCTTTGATAAAAATGGAATTCTTTTCTTGAATGTAGGAACACATTGTATTTGGGGTCAACATCTGGTATATTGATCTCCATGCTAAATGCCACTGTTGCGATCACTACGCGTTCCTTGTAATTTTGCTCAGAGAAATAAGTGATCAGGATTTCCTTAACCTCATCGGCAAGACTGGCATAAAATTGGCGGACGAGACTCAAAACAAAGAACTGCAGAAGTCGGTGCTTTTAGTATCTCTCTTAGGACCTTCCTCCCCTCTCTTACCGTTTGACATTAAATGATAGTTTTAAGGGCACTTCTCTTTCTTGCTTTCCAACTCCTATATTAGTGAATAAAAGGAAACGGTTGGGTCAGAGTGAGCAACCATGTAATCTAGATGAATATCAGATGAGTTGGGTTAAACATGAACGCATGTAGGAGTCGTATAAGAACGGATTAAATGAATCCTGTTGAACAGAAAGTGTAATTGTAGCAGATAGAAACAGGCATGGCACTCTGCAGGCAATTGCTCGTAGTGGCCCCATTTGCCGATAGCTCTGCCTGAACTTCTTTCCATTCAAGCTGAAGAAGAGACAAATAATTGAATATTTAATATGGCATAATGAACCTAGGGTTAGGGTTACGCTGCCAAATTTTCAGACATGAATAAAGCAACATTCCTCAATAAATTTGAGTCAGAGTTGGGTGGCCTTCCCAATGAGTCGAAAACCTGTATTAGACATTTGTTGGGATACACAATGATCAGTATCCAATGGTCCCCATCCAATCATGCACTGGAAACACTATATTCAGCGCTTTGTTATAAATCTTGTTGAGAACATTATTATTTTGAATAACAAGTATTGCGATTTCCTCCAGTCATCCTCAGTAAGAAAATATAGTGAACAAACTAAGAAGTCTAACAACTAGGTAATAATCTACCACCAAGAAGAAGTGGAGAATTGTTGTCTAATAATACCAAAACAAAACAAACCTTGCAACTTTTGGGGACAGAGAGCAGGTTTTGCTACCACCTCTTCGTCGTGCTTATGTCTCGGGGACTTCTTCCTATCTACAGAGCTTGAGGCCAGAGTAACTTTTCCAAAGATGGCAACTGCCTAATCCTTCATGTAAATGGAATTCTTGTCCCTTTCCCTCTCCATAAGCGAGTTTGAGTGTCAAGCTGCCTTCCTGTTCTCAAGTAGCTCAGCTCACCTGCATCTCCCCTACTCGAGTAACACATTGTATTTGGGGTCAGCATCTGGATTGATCTGCATGCTAAATGCCACTGTTGCGATCACTACCCGTTGTAATTTTGCTCAGAGAAATATGTTAATAGAAATCTCTTCATTAGCTCACCCTACAGGGCAGGGGGTTCACATCCAGTTGATAAATAACTTAATGCCGCATAATTGATTCGTGTTGGCATGTAATTCGCAAGAATGTAGCCATGACTAAAAATTCTTCCAAGCAGTTGCCACCACAACGCCAAAGGGAAATCATTCCATGGACTGACCCGTGGATGAAATTATCGTCGACCAGTGAAATGTGTAGTGTAAACCTGCGACCAAAACAGTGTGAACATCTCCCGAGTCAGCCCATCAAAGTCTTTCCCTTCTTCCCCGATGAAAGACACATGTAGTGCACATTGCTCAATGTATCGTTGTTTAAATACATATTTACAATTTCGAGAACTAAATTCTCCCTCGGCAGAGACACATCCCGATAGCTCTCGAGTGCCCATAACAGGGCCTGTGACGTCTCCTCTGTGGGTCACTTTCTCCCTTGATTCTCATATACCTTGTTGAAGAGGTGTTTGGATGTGAGCTCTGGATACACACTCGTGTGGACCAACATAATGACCGTTTCTACCGTTAATATGAATCCCTACAGGGCAGGGAGTTCAGATCCAGTTAATAAATAATTTAATGCCGCATAATTGATTCGTGTTGGCATGTAATTGGCAAGAATGTAGCTATGACTAAAAATTCTTCCAAGCAGTTGCCACCACAACGCCAAAGGGAAATCATTCCATGGACTGACCAGGGGATGAAATCATCGTCGACCAGTGAAATGTATAGCGTAAACCTGCGACCAAAACAGTGTGAACGTCTCCCGAGTCAGCCCATCAAAGTCTCCCGATGACGCGGGGCATCATGATAGAACCGGAAACACTCGGGGAAATGAGTCATTGTATGGTTCCGGATATGGCCAAATCGTCGCCCACAGCTAGTAATGGGGCAGCTCGAGGATCGGGTGCGAAGTCGTTTCGGACTTGGGTCAGCGGCGGAAGCTGTATTGGCAGAACCAGTGGATAGCTTCCGCTTTTGGCCGGTTGTCTTCTCGACGAGTCTTCGTCCCATGGGGCTATTTGAGACCCTCAGAGCTCGGTCTGGCACAGGGCGTTTCTTCGGCTTTGTCTTTTTTGGTTTTGTCGATTTTGGTTTCGGTTTCAGTCTGGCCGGGGGGATGCACGCGCCCATGGAGGGGGGGCGTTAATAATGTTCCCCCTCTGTGTGCATGCAGTGAAAGTAGTTCGTAAGTATACACTTACAAATATCGTACTTGATACACAATGACACACCAGCTGACCAGTGTGGTTAACTACTGCATACATAGCACTGGGCATGAATAACTTGTATCACAGTATAAAGCGTTTGAAATGTTTAAAGGCAATACAGATTTAGTAATTTAAATCTTGGGCCCACATATAATGTTCCAAACATTTACAATTATATACATGTGTATATGTTGAACCAAACAGGGGCTACATATGCTTTCATTGTTTATACGAATACAAGAATCAGAATTTTGGTTGGATAGTACTTTCAGGACTACGGTGCATTTTCATGCATTTTTATGTATTATTGCAGTGTGAATGTACTAGTATTAGTTTATGACCTATAAAAAAAGTATTGAGAGAGATACTGAGTAATGTGAGGTAGCAAACTAAAGCTAATAAACTGGGGAACAATATGACACCATAAAGTATGAAATAAAATGAAAATTAGATCATGAATATTTATTAAGTACGCAAAAAACAATAAAATACATCATAAATGACATAAAACATTGTAAATTTTTTGTTTTAGGGGTAAAAATAAGCAGATTTTTTTGTGAAATCCATTGCAGTGGATCATGAACTACATATTACTGTTCTAATATTCAATCATACTTCCTTATTTTGACAAATAAATGCATTTCTTCACATTTCTGACTTTTGACCATTTTCCACAGGACGCTCACAATTTGTATGGAAATCATGCTTGTTCACAATCTAAACATAGAAATAACCCCTGCCTCAAAAATTACTTGGTCTTCAGTTAAAATAAACATAATGAATCCCCCTACAAGCACATGATATTGTCTAATTATGATTATTAATTTCTAAATTGCTATAATAACACATGTAATACATGATTATACATTACACAAGAATTTGGTATTTTTTCATATTTTAGACAAGTACGTCAATTTCAATAGTAAAACAGGCTGGTCAAGTGAAATCAGAACATGTTTTCTTTGTGTGTGTGTTTAACTTGAGAAATAAAATAAGTTACATGTAATACTGACATTTAATTCACAAATATACATACTGTAAACAAATAAATAAAATACAGTATCAAACAAATACATGTACGTATATTCCACAAACTCTAGTATTTTCCCAATATTGACATACATGTAGGAAAGTACATGAATTGGAAATAACTAGAATAAATTGTAAATATGGTTGTCTAAAATACAACAGGCTGTGAAAGGTTAACTACACAGACTAGAGATATATATTATATAATTTCCATTTTAGCTTTCCAAAAATCTGATATGTATTATAACTGTGTCATCTAACATATTCATACATGTACATGAGTCATAATTAGCATATTTTGCTTCAGTTACTCAAACTGTTTTACAAGTTCAGCACTTTTATGAACTTTATTCATGCAGTCCCTTTCTAATTTGAAACAAAAATGGTGTTTGCACACCTCACAAAAAGTCTGGACTTTGTACACCTTCTTGCTTTCATAATAGCAGAGGGCACAATTGCCCCTTTTTTCAGTCCAAACTATGCTGTAGCTATGACAACCAGCTGGAAAAAATGGGTTTGCATGTTGATCAGTTTGCTTCTTTTTAGGTGGGCTGTACATCATACAGACCACCTCATAATTTCGTTAGAATTGCCTTTATTTATTTATTATTATTATTATTCTTTATTTTTCTTATTTCCAATCACTTTTTTGTTAGCAAGATAACTTGAAAATGGCTCAATCAAGTGCCTTGAAATTTGGCACACATATATATAGGCATATGGACAAAGCAAAATAAGGTTTTGAACCCTGACCTTGACTGATGACGTCATCTAGGCGCCATTTTGTAAAATTTTCTGAATATCTTCTCATGATCATATCTTCATAACGAAAAGTTGTTTCTCATTCATATTTATCATGATCAAGGTCAATATCCGTCCGGTCAATTTCAGGTCAAAAAACGCGCGCGCATGCGTACGTGCGCGCGTCAGCGCGCGCGCAAAATTTTAAAATGTTCAAAATCGTCGCAAATTCATTTTGGATACGTTTTAGGCCATTTTAAGCATTTTACGAAAAAACGCGCACACGCGCATGCGCGCGCGTTTTCGCGCGTACTGGCATTTTGCAACATAGAATCGCCGAATTTTCTCTGTTATCATATTTAGCCCATCTTTCCAAGCATTTTGATACCTTGTTCACCTTTTTCTGACTAGTAAAAACGCAATGAGCTTCCGTTCAAGAAACATGTCCGTGCGCGCGAGCTCTTGTAATACATAGCATATATGGGCAAAAACATGCCTATACAAAATTCATTGTAACTCTTCAGAATGGATGGGAACTCCCAAGTTTTTTTTTATATTTGGATAGATTATGAGTCGGAGATATGATTTCATGTCTCATTTGATCCTCAATTAAGTCATGGCGTCATCATAATGGCCTCCGAACTCAAAATTTCAATTTGCATATTATGACGTCAGCATATTTTTGGAAAATTTTTTGTATCTCTGTAAATATTGATCGATTTTCTTCCAAATTTTGATATGTTCTATCTGAGACAATTCTCTACAAATGTGATGATCACGATTTTTCATTTTGACAAAGGCATCATGGCGTATTTTTGCGATTTAAGGAGGTATGTCATTTTTTCACATTTTGCGTGTATTCTCTATGGGACATGACTTTTTTTTTTCAAAACTGGATTCTACATTCCCGTCTTTCGTGAGCAATATCTCCGTCGTTTTAGTTTTGTTTTCGCTGAGCTTCGAGTATGTTGTAGCTGAGACAATAAGCTATCATTATGGTGCCCTTTCTTTTTTGATCAGATGCCGGGATCAAGCTCATATTTCACTTGCAAAGTGGGATTTGAGAATTCTATTTTCCGTTCACGTGTAATGTCTATGTGGATTATTTTGGTATAGTGGTCATAGCACTTGCCTCCTATTCCGGCGACCCACGTTCGATTCCTGGTCGGTAATTTTTTTTTTTTTTTTGCCGTCGTTTTAAATTAGATTTTATGATCTTCTTCGACTATTATAACATATTATCATATACAATCATAAACAATGTAATAACATGCCTAATTTTGCGTGTTATATCTATGAGAGAGGAATGTCAATAGTTTGCGTACAACCCTATGGGAAATCTGATTCCTTGGCATGTTTTAATTTTTTTCTTCATATTTGGATAGAGTGTGCGTCGGTGATATGATTTCATGTCTCATTTGGCCATTAAAGGGCAAGTTCACCCTTACATTCTGTTTCTTTGATTGAAAGTAGAAAAATTAGAAATGCAGATATGTGAGAAGAAATAAAAAATCAGACACACAATAAAATAGTTATTTCTTGTGAAAGTTTAGAGGGTAAAATAAATTGGCAACTGTGAGTGATGTCACCAATGAGCAGCTCTTCATTTGATTGTACACAAAGTTTTAGTAATTTTTTTTCCTCCCCATACATGTTTTGTTTAGACCTGTGCTTACATTGGTGCATGTCATGAAATATGTAAATGGTTAATTATTGCACTCGTCATCAGCAGCCAGGATGCAATAATTAAGCAAAATAAATACAACAACCATGTGCCTTATTTAGGCAATTTATATCGGGAATAATACCCATTCAAACCTGTCACCATCTAATTAAATGAAGAAAAAAAACAATCCGTTTCTGAACCACACACACAATGCATGTCTGGTCCTGGCTGTACGGATTTTTTGTTTTACCAAAAAAAAAAATCCTATTTAAAAATATTTGTATCCACGATATATCTGCGATAAATTACAGATCTTGTAAAGAAAATAGTATTGGTAATTGACAGCATCTTTTGTTATAATACTGCGATTGTATTTACAGTAAAACAATATTAAGATTTATGTTTCAATAACAAATTTACAAATCCCATTGACTTTTCTGAGCAGGCAATAAGATTTTGTCCATTGGTTTACTGTGTGATCTTATTGCACAACAAATTACACACAAAATCCCATTGACTTTTCTGAGCGGGCAATATGATTTGTTTTCACCCCTCGTTTTGATGACCTACTGAACTTGGAGGGCAATAAGGTTTTAAAATTGCCCTGCTCAGATGCCTGATTTGGTTAATAATATATGATGTCTGACTGTGGACTCATTAAATCTTAGGAAATTAAACCAATGTCTTGAAAATATGGTATGAACATGATCAAACAAAGCCCCTGGGACTCCTGTTTTCTATAACAAAATGAGCAGTCCTGCCATAATAAAACATCACAGAAAACAAACAAAAAATAAAAAATGCCCATGGATATATTCCATCGGAACAAAAAAACACACAAAAACAACAACATACCTCAATGCAGGTTTGCTGTGTCGAACACAGGGCTTGGTCGCGAACCAACACTGTCGTGAAGACAGCAGTGTCGTTCAACACCACTTTCGCATCCTCAGCCGCTGAGCCCCACAGAGTCAGGGGCACCGACCCTTCCATTTCTGCATCTTTCAGCATTAGTCTACGCCTCTTGTATGTCGGCGTTGACACCAAAGTCCCAATCTACAAAAATATTACAAAACATGAAACAAAGCATTATAAACAAATAACATGTAAAACAAAACAAAACACCAAAAAATTAATAGCCAATAAGAAGAAAATGACATTAACAAAATATGTGGCATACACAATGAGCCCACATCAACTATCCGAAGACCCAAAGACTGATATAGAGAACAAAATACCACTGAAAAAAGTGGCATAGATTTAACATTCTGTAACTCACCTCCAACATCTACATTGTTTACCACCCATTGAGAGAAATAACCAACACAATGGCACAACTCAGCAATGTAAAAATGCAAAAAGAAACCACATAAAAACATAACAAAAGAAACCACATTGGCATAACACCAACCAACCACTCTGTAGCTCTAAACCTAATACCAACTTTCTACACTATAATAAATAACTTCTGGAATCTCGAACACCTCTAAAATGTTTATATATTTTTAACTCTAACATAAAAAACAATGTATCCCGTCACCAAGAAGGACAAAAGCATGAACCGAACCCTTAAAAGTATACAAAGGATCTGTCCTGTACACCAAACTGATAGTTTATCAATACAGTAAACAAATAATTACCTCTGCAACTGTCCCACGGACAGACAACCGCTTGTTGTTTGGGCTGGTGGCAGCCACGCCAAGACTCACCACTGGGGGCCTGATGATCAGCTCCACCTTCTCCTCATCTATGTCGAAGTTTGAAGTCCGAGTGATAACCTACAAAAAAAACAATATGAAACAAAAAACATTGCCAATAAATATAAAATCAACAATTAACACAACACAAAACATTCAACAACATTAACCAAGCACACACCCGGAAGTACCAATGGGAAAATGAAACCCAGATACTTTAAAGGGTACCACCAGGCAGAGATTTAGCTTTCTTACATCAAAGACATATCCGAAATGAACATATATATAGAACAAGTTTGTGATCTTGAAAGTATTTCTATATCGCCAGGGAATCATTTGTAATATCACCTATCAATCATTCGGTCAGCGCAGTTCCGTTAACGATATTAATTAACGATCCTCTTATCGACCGCTACTGCGATATATCGCAGCACGCGGAGAAAATCTAAACAATCTATTGTGTGCAGCAATAAAGTATCAACTTGGCGTTCAGAAACAATACAAGCGCCTGTATTATACATTGCATGCATGCGGAGTAAATACATGGCCTTTTACGCCTGAGCATTGTGTGTACATCACAGTGCAAGCACTCGTTTGGGTGTATTACGTAATACATGCATACCCGAAGCGATACTACTATCGCATGGACTATGCGATAAATCGCACATACTACCATATAACGTACGCGTATTGATTGAGCGGTCGTGCAAACAAAGTCGCACGCGCGTACCACTAGATAGCTGTGGTTCCGTAAGTCGTAGTAGTTCATTGCATTTTTCTAAAATTACAAAAACATATCAGACCCAATGAGAGTATGATTGATATTCAATAATAGTACCAAACCAACTAAGCATTGGTTTTAAATTGCCCGGCAATACGTTTTAACACCACACCAAGCAGTGCAAACAAAAAAATACAAAATGACAAGAAACATACCTCTAACACTCAAAACACTGATGCAACATAACAAAATTAAAAAAAATTAAAAATATATAAAACCAGTGGCAAAAACACATTCATACTTCTAGCTCGTGCACAGATTTTCCTGCATGAGCATTTTGCCTTCGGAAAAGACTAGAAGGAATGAGATTTTGATGAGGACATGCCAGCGAAGGTTAAAACACAACATGCAAGATTTTTAACATACCAGTAGATGACGATTTTGACCCATAATTTTCTGAAAATGGACCATTAAACGGATTTATTCATGGAAGTTGGAAAATTTGCTACTGCTGTATAATGCGTTGAATGACTTGTAGTACAGCGATTTATACGGAAGCAGCATAATAACGGAAGTGCAGTATGACGACAACACCATTGCGTAGACAGCGGGCACGTGGCCCCCAAAAAATTTCAAAAATACAACAGAAAATATAAGGGGCCATTTTTTGAGAAAACAAAGTAATACATAAGGCGTGCCCCCCCCCCCAATAATTTTTGTGCCCCCCCCCCAATAAGTCCGACCACGCTACGCCACTGCCACTGTCCAATATTTGTTGGGTGCAGGACAGTGTGAATTGGAACACATTTTAGGAGATGTTTACCTGGCTCTCAGTGCACTGGTATGGGAGCCACGCCAATTAAGGCTCCCTGGAATACATTATCATACAAAACAATTCCAGGTACCCCTTAACTTGGCTACGCCAACCAGGGCTAATGACATATTTTCCATTGCAAATGTGGTGGTTCTTCAGTGACTCTGGCATATGTTAATTTTTATGGTATGCATTCAACATACCGTCCCAAACCTACAGCTAAATAATATATAGACCCCAGCAATCACACACAAAACAGAAAAAACATTTTTTTAAATAACAAACAAAAAACACAAAAAAAATACCTTTGACTCCTTCGTCAGGGAGAGGTTCCTTCCCTTCATGGTGCCCCTGGCCAACATCACCTTCTTTCGCAGCGGTAACCCCAGGAGGTCCGTGGCCACCTGCTCCTCCAGGCAGTGGCAATACACCGCCACTGGCTCTGACTCCCCTGAAACCACCACAAGGCCAAACACATGAGGCTCCTTGTCTCGAGGCCTTCTCACTTCGAACTCTTCGCAAACACACACCTTGAATACACCAGGCATGATGGCTGAAACACAAGCACTCGACTTCAAAATAAATAGCTCTAAAATAACAAAAATGACTAAAAACAACTGAGCACGGGCAACACGATCAAAAGACTACTGCATGCATAAGAATATGGAACGCTGAATGAACTTCTAATATATTACACCTCTGATCCGTATGTGCACGTTGTACACAACGTATGGAAGTTCTATGCTCGCTGCCATGATACCCCAATTACACAACAGTGTTTGCTGGCACCAATCAGCGTCGCGCATTTCTGGCGTTGCGTGTTCATTGATCTAGTGTAAACTCTGCGAGCAATCGTACCGCTTAACGTTGCGTCAATTTGAACTCGGAACTCAATCTAGCTTTCATAATTTCTCTTTTAAATCAAAATATTCATCAGGATCCAGTTATCAAAACAAAATGTTGTGAATACATTGTGAATAGAGCATGACAACAGCTATGATATATCAAAATTTGGGAGTAAATTGATGGAAAATATGGGAGATATGGTCAAATGTCCGCTGTGATCAATTTCAAAATTAATTGAAATTTATTCAAATTTGCATTTTCAAGTTTAGCCATAATTATGATAACTTTATATCATTCACTGGGCATAATTTAGTATACGTTTCAGGCCATTTTAAGCATTTTACGAAAAAACGCGCACACGCGCATGCGCGCACGTTTTCGCGTGTACTGGCATTTTGCAACATATAGTCGCCGAATTTTCTCTGATATCATATTTGGCCCATCTTTCCAAGCATTTTGATACCTTGTTCACCTTTTTCTGACCATTAAAAACGGAATGAGCGTCCGTTTAATTTTCTTTTGTTTCTTTGGATTTTTTCACAGTGCTTGTTCTTGATGAATTGGTTTGACCAAACTTTTCAATAAGATTTTGAATCAATTCTTCCCTGAATTCAAGTTGGCCATACGTCTTCTTGCGTTTCAGGCCGGGTAGTCGTAGGTGATCTTTTCTCCATTGCTGAAATAAAATAAAACTATTCACCACAGCAAGGTCTATTATATGATAGAATAAGGTCATCCACCATCTATTCACTTTCTTTAATATATTATACTTGGCAATGAACTGATCAGAGAGATCTACTCCTCCCATGTTTGCATTGTATTCAGCTATGGCAATTGGTCGATCTATCTCAACTTCTTCCCACTTTCCTTCCTTATTTTTGACTTTTCTTTTTACTTGATCAATCACATCAGCTCTGTGTATCGTGGACATGATTGTAACTATTTTTTTATCTTTCCATTGTAGGCACAATGTGCCATTTACATCCCGATACCATCTCCCATCACCCCTGCGGTACTTTTTGAAGGCCTTTATGTCTTTTTTCAATTGTTTGGGGTATTCCTTTCTGTTTTGTGCTGCTGTACCACAAACAAAAGTTTTTATTTTGAAGAAGGTGCTGGAGCAAAGTAGGGCTTGTATAGAAGTTGTCAATATATATATGATACCCTTGGTTTAAAAGAGTGTCACACAGCTCCATGACAACATCATACCCGATACCATGTTGTGAATGAGCCTTCTCGGATAAAACATATACATCAAAATCATAAGTATATGCAGTTCTTGAATCTGCAACGACCCATAGCTTGTAACCCCATTTATTTGGTTTATTACAATGTACAGTTCAACAGTGCATCAAAAGCCACATTATGTATAATACAACAACACGAACAAAGTATTCCAGACGTAAACCAGCCTGATTCCGAGGGAGCGAAGCAACCTAGAGGGGGGAGAATGATGGGAGGGGGAGGGGGTGTCCGCCCGTGTGCGGTAAGGGTGTGAACTGTGAAGTGTCAGTTTATCAGTTTAGAAAGAAATAAGTTCAAAAAGAAAGCTTTTTTGCTTTCATATCATGGCGTATGACTCGAACCTGCTTGTAGATAGAGTTTTTGGCATCTCTCCACGCCGCTGCCTGTTCGTGTTTTGAGATTTTACAAATGTCTATTATTAGCTGTCTCATTGTTGTTACTTTCGATTGGTCAAGAACAGGCGCACCCAGGTAAAAAAAAAATAGGAAATAAATAGGAAATAAATAGGAAATAAATAGCCCTAGAAATCTATTTATTTCCTATTTTTTTTTTTCTAAAAAATAGATTTTAAATAGCAATATTTGGAACAAAAAATAGGAAAAAAATAGCATCAAACAATTAACATATTCCAAAAAAATAGGAAATAAATAATGCTGGAAATAGGAAAAAAATTGGGAAAAATAGGGAAAAAATAGGGTCAAACAGGGGGGGAAATAGGGAAAAATAGGAAAAAAATAGGGGAAAAATAGGAAATAAATAGGGTTAAAAAAGCTACATTCAGGGGGAAAATAGGAAAAAAATAGGGAAAAAATAGGAAATAAATAGGGTTAAATAAGCTACATTCAGGGGGAAAATAGGAAAAAAATAGGGAAAAAATAGGAAATAAATAGGGTTAAATAAGCTACATTCAGGGGGAAAATAGGAAAAAAATAGGGAAAAAATAGGAAATAAATAGGGTTACATAAGCTACATTCAGGGGGAAAATAGGGAAAAAATAGGGTGAAAATAGGAAAAAAATTGTCCTGAAAATAGGAAAAAAATAGGGTTAAATTAGCTACATTCAGGGGGAAAATAGGAAAAAAATTGTCCTGGAAAAGGGAGAAAATAGAGCAACATTCAGAATAAAAATAGAAAAAATGTCTACCTCTACAAAACATGGCAGCACAAATAAAGCATAAAGGATTTTTTTTTTTTTTATTGAGCAGAGAACTCATTTATTTTGTAAAACAAAACGCATGTACAGCATGCAAAACCTGAGGAGAATTAACGTGTAATATTTTGCAAAAACATCAACATTGGTACTTGACAGGGTTCTTTAGTCAGGATGTAAAGTCAAGGGGAACCGATGAGGCGTCCCATTAATTAATTGCCGTTGGAGGCAACTGCTTCTGCACAGGGTCCTAATGAGATAGAAGCCACAATATTATGCATGGTCAAATATTCTATTCTTGATTGAACTTTTCAGTAAAAGTAGTTCCACGGGGTGATCAAAACTAGATGGATTTTCAAATTTGTGCAATTGAAAAGTGAAAAATCATAGCGCTATAAAGTGTTATTTCCCCATGTCATAAGATAAAATTGTTCACATAAAAGCATTCACCTCCTAAGGGTCCTTATTTATACTCCTGGGTATTGCCAAAGAACAGGTGGTGGGCAGGATCTCAAGAATGGAAAGCATGCACTCTGCCAATGTTGCCACATTCACATGATGCAAAATTAATACATAAAAACCTTGAACCTCAAAAGCCCAGATCAATGCCAACCCAAGGTACATACATGCATGAACAAAAGTTAAGTGAGAATGCCCCAAAGAGATGTTGAGATAATGTAATCAAAAGTAATTCTGCAAACATAATGATCGAACAAAATACATCATATATATAAATGGAGCTGATAAATTACTATAGAAAATAAAGTTAAGCCTCGTCTTTCAGAGAGAAAAAAAAAGAGCCCCCCAGCACTATTTTGGCAGTTACAGATGACAATCTTGGCAAGAAAATTGTTTTTATAAAAATATAAAGTTTGGGCAACAATTCTATTGAGCATGAGGTAAGTTGAAACATGTACATTTTTACATCACTGAAACCTATGAAATATAAACCAAATACATCACATATATAAATGGAGTTAATAAATTACTTTATACAAAAGTTAAACCCTTTTCAGAGAGAGAGAAACAAAAAAAGCCCCCCTAGCACTATTTTGGCAGTTGTAGATTAAAATCTTGGCAAGTAACAAACATGGATAAAAATATAGTTTTGCAACAATTTTCTTAGCATGAGGTAGGTTAAAAGGCCTACATTTTCCGACTTAGGATCAATCGTTTCATTAATATTGCTGAATCAGAGTCTATCGAAAGCGCCCTAGCTGTTAAGTTTGATATGATGAACAAATCGTCAATGATTCAAGTGACTAAGATTACCTTATTCTACATATGAAATACAAATAAAATATACTTGGCTACAGTACAAGAAATACATCACATATATAAACCGAGATAATAAACACATAATATATACAAATAAATTTAAACCTCTTGAGAGAGGAATCCCCCCACCTGGAATATTTTGGCAGTTGCATATGACAATCTTTGGCAAGTTAACAAATGTAGGATAAAAAAATATAGTTTGGCAATAATTGTACTTAGCTGTAGTAGGTTAAAGCATGTACATTTTCTGACGTATGATCAATTATAGATAATTGATTGCATCTCTTTCTGCAACGGGTCTACAATTTTGTTTTGATTAAATCAGCTGAAACAAGTCTTTAGAAAGCGCCCCGTTATGTTTAAAGAAATAGTCGAGTATTGGTAGAGACGGCGCTATACATTTTTTTTTGTTGTGAGATAATGAAAAACTGTAAAATTTGAAAGAGCATAGTATTTTATAGAATCACTATTTCTATGAACCTTCACATGCGTGATATTTTACTTAAAATGGTTTAAACCAATGACTTGTTAGACAGCGCCCTCTTACATTTTAACAGGTCCTTTTTTAATGATAACATGGTTTTTAGTACATTATTTTTGATTTTGTGTTCCTGTCTAGTTATAAATATTAGTTTGCAATGAAATTATGTAGGTTTTGGTTACTGAAATTAAGTTTGACCAAAACTGTACCCTCCCTTCCAGAACTCAACTATCCCTTTAATGGTAATGAAACTGACAAATCGTCAATTGTTAATATATGATTTAAGTTGATATACAATTTCTATAACATGCACATTACCTTATTTTACATATTAATACAAACAATAAAATATACTCTGCTAGATGAAGGTGTAGGGCCATCTACACTGCTTGCAATATAAGCAAAATACATATATTCAGAGGAAAAAAGAAGCCCCCCCCCCCCCCCCAAGCAATATTTTGGCAGTTGCATGTGACAATCTTTGGCATGCTCTGTGCATGAATGTAGCAATAAAGATACAGGGAAACCGCATTATAATGAGGTGGTCACTAGTCGGGACTGTTGATTTGATCTTATAACCATAATCTCACTATGATCAAGCTCCTTAAGTTGAGCATATGCCATTGGCACAATCCAGACCAAAGCATTCTCCTCATAAATGGCACCTCGTTATAATGAGGTTTCCATGCATGTAAACATATATATTTATATATATATAGTTTTGGCAACAATTGTATTTAGCATGAAGTATGTAGCTTTGGTAAATAGGAAATACATTTGATCACTATATTGCAAAATGTTGATATATCTCTTTTGTTCTCAAATCACATGCATAGCACACATTAACATCAATGGATTGCACTTATAATGCGTATATATGAAAAGCTCCAGTACAAAGTGAATGCAGTGAGGTGGTGAATGTCACCCAATATCAATCTGCATTTTTGTTTGTTACTTGGCCATGCAGTATCCGTTTGACTCAATACCATGTGGACGTAATACGGGGAAACCCTGTTAGAAAGAGGTCGTCGGGAATGCCAACTTTACCTCGTTATAAACCATCTAATACTCAAGCACTTTAACGCAACATGAGTTTCAAGTAATGTGTTGTGTAAACTATGGCTTGTTATTATATTATCAAAAATTAGATGCTTTTCGCTTTTTTCTTAGCTTGCAGTCCAAGTTGAGCCGCACGGTGCTTCACCCCGGCCACCTTGCTCCTTAGGGCCTGACGGATCTGCGCTGGTGAGGCACACTCAGGCCGTCGCTTTATTGCAAAGTCTGGTCAAAATGATAATAAAAGAAAAGGGAACTTGTTAAGCATGTGACTTACAATTGGACACAATGCCCAAAATAAAATTGGATATTAAACTTTATAGAATTTGTAAACAATAGTTGCTATTATTAGCAGGTTGTTAGAATTTAGTTTTAATTGAAGGCTTAACAGTAGTACAGGGAAACCCTGTTCCAACAAGGTAGTCTGGACTTTATCTCATTCTTACCTCATAACTGGAATATGACTTGGAATTCATTATCAGTGGAGATTTATGCCATCGGAACAATTAATACCAAAGGATTCTCCTCTAAGTGAACCCCATTGTAACAAATTATTTAGCACTGATTCTTACGTTCATTCAAATGTTATGTTATTAATTTGGCAGTTAAAGGGATCCAGTAACTTTGCTGTCATGTGCAAAAAGTGAGGAATGGTTGATGCAATGTATAATATGTTATCGTCTACTTATCCACAGGGTATTGTGTGATAATTTCAAGTCAAATGCAAATGCAAGTTTGCAAAATATTGTTGGCGTGATATGCCAGAAGTGTAAATTCTCTTTAAATCTCTTTTACTTTCAATTCCAACCAGAAAATGAGATATCACTATAAAGTTATGTAATATTTTACCCATGATCGCTTCTACAAGGTCCGGGTCTGCCCGCAGCAGAGACCCGTCCATGTCGGCCATCTCCTGCGCCGTGTAAAACGCCGACAGGAGGCTACAGGCGATGGACGTAGCACTCTTCCGTCTCGCTGCCTTCCGGAGTGTTGCCTCCTGCCCATAATACCCGGAGCCCGGTGTTAATTCGACCATCTGTTCAAGCAAAAAAAGACAGAAAAAATTTGAGCTACGATGCCAATATGATCCATAAGCCTGAAGTTGGCTAAAAATTAGCAGACCTGTCGGCTACATGATGCCATACAATTTCATGAAGATCAGTTTGAAACGGTCTGGAAACTTATTCAAGCTTTATCAACTACACTTGAATGGCTGCATTTAAATTATTTCAAACGTTATGATATTTTTCAAGGGAGTGTCCATCAATGGCAATCGCTTGCCCCTATCGTAGTCGTACACATAACAGCAATCTTGAATCTGCTAGCAAAAATTCAGTTGAAAGTGGGGTGGTTTGCTTGTGGTACGTGTTTCAGTTCGGTTGAATGCATGAAGCATACATTAATTAAACATGGCTGGAGGGTGTCGACCCCAGTGTATAAGATGCACACCCCCACTTTTTAGAATGTTTCCAACAGAAAAAAGGGCGTCTTATACACAGAGATTTACAGTATAGAGAAGTCTGAATATTATCATAGTCGGGCTCTACGCATCAATCTCCCATAATATACTAGTAGAAGACATGATCTTAAGATTATGCAAAACAATTAGAACAAAGCATCCA
Source organism: Echinarachnius parma (assembly GCA_037951105.1). NCBI lineage: Eukaryota > Metazoa > Echinodermata > Echinoidea > Clypeasteroida > Echinarachniidae > Echinarachnius > Echinarachnius parma. The sequence goes on from JBAMJV010005957.1 coordinate 90,746, forward strand.
ATGAATACTTGAGAGATTCATTTGAATAATGTTTGGGCCATGTAACAAAATTTGAATAAAACAAACATGATCAATATAATCTGAATTTTGATATAAAATTATCTGCCATTACAAGTGCAGAATTAATACTAACAAAACCATTTTTTTTTTACCAAAGCAGCAACATTAGTATGAAAACTCCAGGGCATTTTGAATGAAGCACTTTTATAAAGCCCATAACACATATGCACATTGCATGTCCGTATGCATTTTATTATTACCCTTGGTCATTCGGAGCAGGACAATTATCTTGTGCACGATCTCCATTTCCCAAGGAGTATACAAGCCAATGGCAGTTCAGGCTAGTTACAAGCATATATACACAAGCACAGATTGGATACAAAACTTACATCGTGCTGTCTGGCCAGTCCGGGAGCCACTCTGCCAGGTCGGACAGGTCCTGAATTAAAGAAATAAAAATAAAATTAGTTTATGGGAATTACTAGGGAAAGTGGACATGAAATGAAAAAAACAGTTGGCTCATTTCACATCTTATTAACTTTTTCTGGATTATAAATAAAAAAAAAAAACATGATTCTACAATTAGTGCTTTCAGTTCACATGAATTTAATGATTCTCGGCCGTCTCCTTAGAGAAACAGAAACCATACATGAAACTCCACATATGGGGCTATCCTGTGCAAATTTTAGGACAACCTTGCTATTTTCTATATTTTCTGGCATTTTTACTAACCAAATTGAATGACAGATAATCACAGTACCTGTTCAGATTAAAATTTTAGTATTTTGAGTGCTCTAAATGAAATTTTTTTAAGAATCAAAACCTCCGGAGAAAATGTAACGCGAGTTACCGATGTTTATGCATCCTACAATTTATTCCCAAATTGTTTGGAATTTTTTTCAATACTATCTCATAGGACACCCACTTATGTGAAATTAGCACACAAAATATTTCACTAGGATTACAATTTAACTGGTGCTCTTCACAATTTATTGGGTATTGAATTTGGCATTAAATATAATTTGATGCGACAATTATAACAGATTTGAAGTTTATATCACATTAGATATACGAATGATATAGAAATCTTTTTAAAAAATTGCATTTTTATTGACAGTTAAGTAATTATCGACTTAAGATCTGTTATGCATATCCGACTGGGGTGCATTATATATCAAAATATGCGGGACATTTGAGCTTGATGCAAAACGACAGGGATTACGGTTTGACACAATTGTTTATATTTCCCGCTGTCATAAAGGGCTATTGTAAGAAGATTGTAATGTTTTTACTTTATCAAAGACATTCATTGTTTCCTTTTTCTTTTTTTTTTTTTTTTAACTACAGACGGCCAAATTTGAATTTTGGCCATGTCTTTTTTTTTGTAACGCGAGTTATTATTCTTCCACAAAGATTCCAAAAGGTAGCTCTGTAACTTTGAGTTTTCTAGTTAGTACACTTCTACTTGATCCTTGATGATAAAATCAGCCAACAGTTTCATAAAATAATGAAGTTACAGCACATTCAAGTAGTCAATGTACGGTTATGTGTAATGAAGTTACCGTGGAAATGCCCCTATGATTACATGAAAGGAAAACCCGTAAAGACAGTTGATGATCAATATATGTCAAATAGATATTGATACAGTTCAACAAATTGATACAGTGCAGCATGTACAATAATGGTTCAATATCAAAAGCTTTTTTCTTATAAATACAACATGTAATGTGTTAGACATTTTTTTAAAATATAAGTTTGAATATAACCCTGATCTACAAATGTCAAAATGCTCACGTCGGATGTTCCTGAACTGGTCCAGCTCCTCCTCCAATTCTTCTATCTTCCTCTTGAAGGTTGAGCAATTTGGACAGCGTTCAGGTGGCGTCAGGGGTGGGGTCAGGGGGGTTGATGGGGGCGGAGAACTCATGGTAAGCGTACGCTGGACCAGCCGACGATGGGGTTGGGATCTTGGGGGTGGTGATGGGGATCTTGGGGGTGGTGATGGGGATCTTGGGGGTGATGAGGGTGGCGATGTATCGATCCAACCATCCGAGTCGCACAGTTCCGTCTGTAGTTTAAAAAAAAAAAAAGAAAGAAAGAAAAGGGAAACAATGAATGTCTTTTATAAAGTAAAAACATTACAATCTTCTTACAATAGCCCTTTATGACAGCGGGAAATATAAAACAATTGTGTCAAACCGTAATCCCTGTCATTTTGCATCACGCTCAAATGCCCGCATATTTTGATATATAATGCACCCCAGTCGGACATGCATTACAGATTTAAAGGGACTTTGTAACATTGTCCAAATCCTCAAAATAAAATATTTGATCTAGCGGTTCCCTCTTACCTTGTTGTATTCGTAATAATAATAATAGGACAGGTTTCGGTTTTTCAAATTTCACTTTCGTTACAAAAATATGTATGACTGAGGTATTTAGATATGAAAAACTCTGGGTGAGTTTTTCATCCCTGCATGTACAAAGTGAATGCAGTTAAGGAGTGAATGTCACCTAATATAACTTTGCATTTTCGTTCATAACTGGGCCATGCAATGTCCATTTGACTTAACATTTTCACACAATACCCTGTGGATATATGAGATAACAACAATATACATTGCATCAACCCTAAATCAATTTTTGCACATGTCAACAAAGTAACCTAGTCCCTTTAAGGTCGATAACTGCTGAACTGTCAATACAAAATGCAATTTTTTTAAAGGTCTCTATGTCATTCGTACATCTAATTTGATATAAACTTGAAATCTTTTATAATTTTTTACAGCAAATTATATAAAGCCAGGTTTTTCCTTATGATGCATTTCTTTGTTTTTGTAGCTTATGTAATTCCTTTTTATTACTTTGAATCCTAAAACAAACATCTAAAATGTAAACAAGACCAAATTACTGGTTTTATAAAAAGCTGGGATTTGTTATCATTAACTTTGTTTTCAATGGTATTTCCACATTATCACAAAAAATGTTGATGGGGAGGGGGCATTTTAGCCCCCATCCCCGGCTGATTAGGGTTAATATAGATATTAAATGCTTGAAAAATCAAAGTAAAATGAGATCAGTACTGCATACCATCTGTTCCTGTTGCATGTCGAGCAAAAGCATGGCGTCTCTCCTCTTGGCTGCCCCGGGGCCCCGGGTTTATTAGATAAATTTGAATCAGCCGTTAAAATTTTTTAAATGCCTCCTTTTTTCAAAAAAATTAAAAAAGTTTTTTAATAGTTGTTGTTTATCCCTCTATCTAATTTCTATTTGTATGAACCTTTGCATGCAAATTTTATTAAAAATGGTTTAAAGCAATGAGTGGTTAGAAGCAAGACTTAATTTTAATAGCTCTTTTTAATGATAATGTGGTACTCACTAGGTTATTTTCAATTTTGAGTTCCTTTCTAGTAATTAGTATTTTGTAATGAAATTGTGTAAGTTTGGGTTATTCAAATTCAGTTTCAAAATTGTACTCTCATTACCAGAACTCAACTATCCCTTTAAAGTCAAGAAAAGGAAAACATATTTTTAAAAAATTGAAAATTTTTTAATTTTCTTCACAAAACGTACTAGAGTAGCTCCCGATCTTAGCCAGAATGTGTTGCAAATTTAGGTCTTTAAATCAAAGTAAAATGAGAGTACTACATACCGTCTGTTCCTGCTGCAGAAGCATGGTATCTCTCTCGGCTCTCCACCTGTCCAGTTCTCTCTGCTGTCTTGAGACCGACTTCCTAGTCTCCTCCTCCTCTCTCTTCTTCTCCGCTTCTCTCTTCTCTGCTCTCTTCTTCTCCTTCTCCATCTTCTCCTTCTGTGCTCTCTTCTTCTCCTTCTCTGCTCTCTTCTTCTCCTTCTCTGCTCTCTTCTTCTCCTTCTCCAACTTCTCCTTCTCGGCCTCTGTGTCCAGGTCCACTGTTTCTGTCTGTATAAATCAAAACAAAAACAAAAAAGGTAGAAAATCGTGTTTAATGACGACACAAAATTATATTATAGGTTAAGAAAACAAAGAAATACATGAGAAAAAAAAAAAAAAACATGAGAAATATGGCTCCCACAGGTCAAGTCGCCAAGAAAGGTTCGAAGAAGGCTGCCAAGGCACCCCGTCCCAGTGGAAAGCGGAGGAACAGGAAGAGGAAGGAGAGTTACGGCATTTACAATAAAAAACATAAGAATCTGGCTCTTCCAAATTTGTTTTTTGGATTATTATTCCAAATGGTCAAGAGAACACATGTAGTGAAAACCAATGTTCAATTATGAAGAATATATGATTTATGGCAGGGCTCGACATTAGCACTTGCCCTTTTGCCCGGGGCAAGTAAAAATTTATGTTTGGCAAGTAATATTTCATAAATGGTCTAATTTGATTGCCCGATCGGGCAATTAATATTCCTGTTTTATTACAAGAGAAAAAGGGACATTTTCCTTATACATGATCTCATGAGAGCAATATGGCAAGCTAACTGAATTACATCTAGGACAACTAATTTTGTTCTCTTATTTCACATACTGTACAAGTGGTAATTTTCGCGGTGGTTTTATTTTCGCGAATTTCGCGAGTCAATTATCGCGAAAATTTCCGCGTTGGTTCATGTCTATTCACACTATTGAAAGCACCTCTAAAATCGCGAAAAATAGCACTCGCGAAATGTGAGATTTACTGCAAAATCGCGAAAATATCTGTACGCGAAAATATTGGCTTCTACAGTAGTATCATATTTTAGCGCAAGTAAATTTCTATTCGGGCAAGTAAAATTTGAAAAATCATGATTTCACTTGAAAAACTTGAAAAATTGGAGCTTTATCGTTTCTTTTCTACTGATTTTTTAAGCTTATGGTAAAAGAAAAATAAAATGGGGTTTTATTTTTTCAAATGTCCCTTTGGTATGAAAATAATTATTATAAACAGTTTTCAAATGTCGTCTCCTTTAGTGTCCGGTTTGCCGCATTTTTGTCCATATAGCACGAACGTGTGAACAACGCGTGGAGATTGACTTTGAACCCAGAGAGCTATAGTTCCAGGAAATCTGTGCTACATGTGCGTGCATGTAAACATACACTAGCGCGAATATCACAGACTGGTAAAATGGCTCCTGTGATATTTTATCAGTATATATATGGTGATAAAATACAAACACAATATTCATTTTTTCACTAGGTAAAGAGTGTTTGTTTTCTTTCAAACTCTTACAAATATTTCAATTGTACACTAGCAAAAAAAAAAAGTGAACACTTTTTCATGTTCATATTTTCCATATAAGATTTTATAATAACCAAACAAATCATATATCAAATTAAAGGATATTTAATTGTCCTTCAACCTGTTTAGTAAATACAAATTGAAACTTTACACATGAGTGAACACATTCATTTGTTTGTTCCAAGGTGCAAAAGTAAAAATTGCACAATTGAACCAAAAATATAAAAAGTCATGTTGCACAGAAAAGTACAAAACTCGACAAAGGTTTGCATGGTGCATTGCACTTGAAAAGAGCATTATTAGAAAGAATAATCTTTGTTTGTTTGTGTATAGTCAGTATCTGTGTTTGTTTGCAGTGTTTATTTCTTTCTTTAAAGTCAATATCTTATTTGGCCACCATAACTGTTAACCACAGTTTAATCACATGTGTCTCTCATTCAAAGATAAAGCCATCGCAGGGGCAGATCTAGCTTTTTGCAAGGCCATTTTTATTTTTTATTTTTTTATTTATTTATTTATTTATTTATTTATTTATTTATTTATTTTATTTATTTTTTTTTTGGGGGGGGGGGGGGGGGGGTTGACCTGAGCCGCGTAGCGGCGAGTGGGGGAAAGTATGAGAGTGGGGAGTTCCCCCCTCGACGATTTTTGTTATTGCCATTTTCAACACCTGAAGTGCTTTTTCCCTGCTTTTTTCACTGATCCATTTTCACTTGTTTAAACCCCCTTACCCACCCCCCCCCCCCCCCCCCCCACTCTGGATTTGCCACTGCATTGTGTAAGTGTAATCTTTTGTTTCCGTTTTCTTTTGTGGAAGGGCATTTACACATCAATGACAGACTGTCCATTTTTGCAATTTTTACTTTTGCACATTGGAAGAGATAAAGAAAGGTGTTCACTCATGCGTAAAGTTTCAATCTGTGTTCACCAGACAGGTTGAAAGGCAATCAAATTTTCTTCAATTTGATATGCAATTTATTGATTTTCGTTAATGTTTTATATGAAAATTCTGGACTTGAAAAAGTGTTCACTTTCTTTTTTTGCTGAGTGTATTTTAAAGTGATATTGATATATAGGAAGTCTTAAATGTTGTTTTATGAAATAATCTTACACTGACACTTACACATGCATCACTTTAATTATGCAAATTAAAGGGGTAGTTTAGATTTGGTAAGGCTCGTCTTCAGTTGCCAAAACCTGCACAGTAACATTCAAACTAATAGTTATAACTCCAACATGCTTGAAAGGCATGCAAAATTATAAATGACTAATTAAAATGCATGTTATCAATTAAAAAAGATCATTTATGACGCAAGAGGGTGCTTTTCTTAAGGCATTGGTTTTCAACCATTTTTATATGAAAATATACATGTAATGTTTTATCTAAATCATGATTAAATAGAGAGATCATCAATCAACAAATATTTAAAAAACGCTTTTAAACATGTTTGAAAAAGTCCAAGATTTAAAAAAAAAAAAAAAAAAAAATATTATTTAGGCCCCAAATAATTATAAGCTCAGATAATATATTGATATTTCAACTGTTTTTGTGTCGAATTTGACATAATAAAAATTATTTTGCCATTACAATTACACGTTCTCTCAAATTCGACACTCAGATTTTCATTACCTTACAACAACAAAATAGTGATATGCATTGCCCCTCCCCTAGGCTATTCATTTTCAAAATAGCCCGGGCTGATTAGGGCACAAATAATGGTTAAATATCAAAGGAAAATGAGAGTATATACTCATTATACTGCATACCGTCTGTTCCTGCTGCATGGAAGTCTCTCCTCTTTGCTCCCCCAGGGGCCCCCGGGTTTATTAGATAAATTTGAACCAGCCGTTAAAAATTATAAAATTCCTCCTTTTTTCAAAAAATTTGAAAGGCTTTTTAATAGTTGTTGTTTATCCCTCTATCTAATTTCTATTTGTATGAAACTTCGCATGCATATTTTTATTCAAAACGGTTTAAAGCAATGAGTGGTTAGAAGCAAGACTTAATTTTAATAGCTCTTTTTAATGATAATGTGGTACTCACTAGGTTATTTTCAATTTTGAGTTTCTTTCTAGTAATAAGTATTTTGTAATGAAATTGTGTAAGTTTGAGTTATTCAAATTCAGTTTCAAAATTGTACTCTCATTACCAGAACTCAACTATCCCTTTAAAGTCAAGAAAAGGAAAACGTATTTTTAAAAAATTGAAAAATTTTTAATTTTCTTCACAAAACGTACTAGAGTAGCTCCCGATCTTAGCCAGAATGTGTTGCAAATTTAGGTCTTTAAATCAAAGTAAAATGAGAGTACTACATACCGTCTGTTCCTGCTGCAGAAGCATGGTATCTCTCTCGGCTCTCCACCTGTCCAGTTCTCTCTGCTGTCTTGAGACCGACTTCCTAGTCTCCTCCTCCTCTCTCTTCTTCTCCGCTTCTCTCTTCTCTGCTCTCTTCTTCTCCTTCTCCATCTTCTCCTTCTGTGCTCTCTTCTTCTCCTTCTCTGCTCTCTTCTTCTCCTTCTCCAACTTCTCCTTCTCGGCCTCTGTGTCCAGGTCCAACGTTTCTGTCTGTATAAATCAAAACAAAAACAAAAAGGGTAGAAAATCGTGTTTAATGACGACACAAAATTATATTATAGGTTAAGAAAACAAAGAAATACATGAGAAATTATAAAAACAAAAAAACCTAAGAATCTCGCTCTTCAAAATTTGTTTTTTGGATTATTATTCCAAATGGTCTAAAGAACACATGTAGTGAAAACCAATGTTCAATTATGAAGAATATATGATTTATGGGTAAAAAATAAGAATTTGATTAATTTTACGACTTTATTGTATGTATAAATTACCAAAGGCCGACATGTAAAGGGTCAAAATCATGAAAAAATTGGAGCTTTATCGTTTCTTTTGTACTGATTTTTAAGCTTGTGGTAAAATAAAAATAAAATGGGGTTTTATTTATTCAAACGTCCCTTTGGTATGAAGATAATTATTATTATTTGAAACACGTTTGTAAACAGTTTTCAAATGTCGTCTCCTTTAGTGTCCGGTTTGCCGCATTTTTGTCCATATAGCACGAATGTGTGAACAACGCGTGGAGATTGACTTTGAACCCAGAGAGCTATAGTTCCAGGAAATCTGTGCTACATGTGCGTGCATGTAAACATACACTAGCGCGAATATCACAGACTGGTAAAATGGCTCCTGTGATATTTTATCAGTATATATATGGTGATAAAATATGAACACAATATTAATTTCTTCACTAGGTAAAGAGTGTTTGTTTTCTTTCAAACTTTTACAAATCTTTCAATTGTATTTTAAAGTGATATTGATATGATTGAAGTCTCAAACTTCGTTTTATGAAATATCTTACACTTACACATGCATCACTTTGATTATGCAAACTAAAGGGGTAGTTGAGATTTGGTAAGGGTTGTCTTCATGCAGTTGCCAAAACCTGCACAGTAACATTCAAACGAAGTTATAACTACAACATGCTTGAAAGGCATGTAAAATTATAAATGACTACGTAAAATGCATGTTAAAAAAGCATTATGATGCAAGAGGGCCCTTTTTTTAAGGCATTGGTTTTCAACCATTTTTATATGAAAATATACATGTAATGTTTTATTTCAATCATGATTAAATAGAGAGATCATCAATCACTAATATTAAAAAAAACGCTTTTAATCCTCTATAGAGTCAAGTTCTTTTTAGTTCAGTTTTCTGTTGAAACTACGACATACGGTCAGCGGGCTTTCCCGTTTGCTGCACCTATGCTCTGGAACAAACTTCCTTATAATATTAGACAATCTGATACAGAGCATCAATTTCTAGCCAATTTAAAGGCTTTTTTGTTAATGAATTGTAAGTTTTTACTATTTTACTTTTGCTTAAATACGCTTCTATTTCTCTCTCTCTCTCTCTTTCATTTATGTGCACTGAGACTTAATTGTAAGATTGCGCCATATAAGAAACGACTATTATTATTATGTTTGAAAAAAGTCCAAGATTTTTTTTTTGTAAAAAAAATCTAATAATTTGGGCCCCAAATAATTTTAAGCTCAGATACATTTATTGATATTTCAACTATTTCTGGGTCAAATTTGACGTAATAAAAATTATTCTGCCATAAGAATTACATGTTCTCTCAAATTCGACACTCAGATTTTCATTACCTTACAACCAAAAAATAGCGATATGCATTGCCCCTCCCCTAGGCTATTCATTTTCAAAATAGCCCGGGCTGATTAGGGCACAAATAATGGTTAAATATCAAAGGAAAATGAGAGTATATACTCATTATACTGCATACCGTCTGTTCCTGCTGCATGGAAGTCTCTCCTCTTTGCCGCCCCAGGGGCCCCAGGGGCCCCCGGGTTTATTAGATAAATTTGAACCAGCCTTTAAAAATTTTTAAATTCCTCCTCTTTTCAAAAAATTTGAAAGGTTTTGTAATAGTTGTTGTTTATCCCTCCATCTAATTTCTATTTGTATGAAATTTCGCATGCATATTTTTATTCAAAATGGTTTAAAGCAATGAGAGTTAGAAGCACCCTCTTACATTTTAATAGCTCTTTTTAATGATAATGTGGTCCTCGCTAGGTTATTTTCAATTTTGAGTTCCTTTCTAGTAATAAGTATTTTGTAATGAAATTGTGTAGGTTTGGGTTATTCAAATTCAGTTTCAGAAATTGTACTCTCATTACCAGAACTCAACTATCCCTTTAAAGTCAAGAAAAGGAAAACATATTTTTAAAAAATTGAAAAATTTTAAATTTTCTTCACAAAACGTACTAGAGTATCTCCCGATCTTAGCCAGAATGTGTTGCAAATTTAGGTCTTTAAATCAAAGTAAAATGAGAGTACTACATACCGTCTGTTCCTGCTGCAGAAGCATGGTATCTCTCTCGGCTCTCCACCTGTCCAGTTCTCTCTGCTGTCTTGAGACCGACTTCCTAGTCTCCTCCTCCTCTCTCTTCTTCTCCGCTTCTCTCTTCTCTGCTCTCTTCTTCTCCTTCTCCATCTTCTCCTTCTGTGCTCTCTTCTTCTCCTTCTCTGCTCTCTTCTTCTCCTTCTCCATCTTCTCCTTCTCGGCCTCTATGTCCAGGTCCACTGTTTCTGTCTGTATAAATCAAAACAAAAACAAAAAGGGTAGAAAATTGTATTTAATAATGACACAAAATTACAATGACAATTGACATCCAAGCAAACTATTGCTTTCATAAACTTGGAGAGATTATGAGTGATTATCTCTGAAAGTTAAGAGAACTATGGCTTTTTGAAGATGCCTATTTATTCCTGAGGGGAACTCAAATTGGCAGCAAACTGATAAACCTGTGGAATACTGCCAATACATTTTACACTTTTCTTTCAAGTCATACGATTCTATTTCCCAAGCAAATGATATGTTGTGAATTAATGTAGAAAACATATTTGAAGTCAAACAAACATATTTTAATAAAATTTAAAATAGCATTCCATTCTTTTTAAATGTAGATTCTGCTCATAATTTCTTTTCATACATAGTACTTACATATTACAAATAAGTGTTTCAAAATATTGCTATAAGTTATCATCAATTAATTGATAAGCCAGTATTGCGGCAGCAAAGAGTCCTGCCGAATCCAACTGAATCTAGGATGTCATTCAATGAGTAAATAGTCATTAGCAGACAATATCCCATTTTAAATAACAGTTTATAGTACCTACATGACTGTTAAATCATCCTTGTTTGTTAAGGTAAATTGTCATTATTTCGCCTCACTCTTAAAAGCACTGTCGTCTTTCTTTGACATACAATTTCCCCATTCAGCATGCTAAATAAATAAATGTTATTTTATATCCCTCATGAGATCGTTTTACCATTGAATTTGACAAATGATAGTTTTGGACAACACGCGCGCAATGCCCGCGCAGTCACTTACCGGGTGTTAGTAAAAAAATTCAACAATAAAAGTTTGTTACGCGTTCGTCTGATAGAATCATGTGTTAAAGCAAAATGCACACGCGATCAAATTTGTGCAGGACTCTATGGCGCACACTTTCAAGTCACGTGATTGCCGTTTTTTGTTAAAATTAACACCCTGGGAAGAAGAACGCCAAGACAGCCAATAAGCACATCCGTGGGAGCGCTAGCACGCATTAATTGTGTATGTGCGCAACTGCCAGCACATTGGTGCGCACTTAGTTTTGCGTCTTTGTGATTGTGTGCGCAAAATAACAATGACTTTAAGCGTATTAGATGCGCCGTGGTTCTGTAGGCTCATAAACTGGCTTTGATTCTTTTTATCAAAATTTACAAGCGATTTTATGAAATATTCAAGAGAATTTCACTTATTTTGCCATAAGCTGAACACAATCCGTGATATTGATGAGTGATATAAAACAACTAACGAATGTGATTGATTGTGATAGGCAATCGATTAGCTCGGTGAGCCCAAAATGATTATTACCCTCAGCTTCGCTTCGGGTAATAATCATTTTGAGGTCACCTCTGTAATAGATTTGACTATCACAAGAAGCACATTCGTTAGTTGTACATACTATCACATAGCCCATAAGTATGACATAGAACCGCACATTCAGCGACAACCCTGTCTAAATACAGCTGTTGATGCATGGGCCAATAGATCAAGCCCATGCATGACTTTGGCGGGTCTTTCAAGCACATAAAGTAGGACAGCTAGTGTGTGACTTACTGCATTGAATGTATTTTTATTGCCGTAAATGTCTCCAAGAGTGTATATTCGTGCTAGAAACTTATTTACAATATACAATGAAATAAATATGTTTTATATGAATAGCAGACAATATACATTAAGTGCAAGAATAGTTGTGTAGATGTGCAGTAAGATATTGTCTGATAATGACAGCCTCACTCAACGTATGACGTCATCAAAACATTGGCGTTGCTTGTTTTCGATTCTTGTGACTGTTTTTTTTTTTTGTTGCTGTAATAAAGTAAAAGAGTATTAATAATATTCTATTATCCCCTGCCTCTCTGGTGATGCATTATTGTCATATATTGTGATTTTCAATATAATACTTCTTTTATTTTTCTTTACAAAAGGTACTAGAGTAGCTCCAGAACTTCAGAGTGCGCTGCAAATTTGTGTCACTCAAAAATGAGTTAATGAGGTCCTTAATAGAATAAATAATGGTTAAAAAATCAAAGTTAAATGAGAGTACTGCATACCGTCTGTTCTTTCTGCATGTCGAGCAGGAGCATGGCATCTCTCCTCTCGGCTGCACACCTCTCCTCCTCCCTCTGCTGTCTGGCCACAGACTTCCTCCTCTCCTCCTCTTTCTTCTTAGCCATCTTCTCCTCCGCTTCTCTCGTCTCTATCTTCTTCTCCACACGTTTCTTGCCAGTTCTCTTCTTAACTGCGTTGTCCTTCATCTTGAGAAGCCTTTCTTTGTCGTCTGTACATTTATTGAAAAATAAAGATAAAGCTGAATAGTTTTCGCTATCAGTATGTTAATGGGTAAGTCCAAGGTATTTGATCCCAAAAGGGTGAATTTTCATCTTCACTCAATCAATTGAAACTTGATATCATTTTAAACTAAAGCTGAGATATCAAATTTCAATTATTCCAAAACTAAAATTTGAAATGTGTCTCCAGAAGTAACAATCAAATACAGGGAATAATTTTCCCCCACAAACCATATGGGCAATTCCATGATTAGGTGGACATCCAACCAAAGTTTCTAATTGATTTTTCTCAAATCATGGTTCCTTTTAAAGCTATACTATTTCAGGGATCACAATGAAATAGAGAGAGCTTTAACTTCCCACCTTAAAATCACACTGAAGTGTCCTTGTTACTGAGATACAGTACTATACACGAAATGGCATATGTGGGACTACACATGCTTTTAATACAGTTTTATAGCATTTTAAAGAAAAATATTTAATGTCTCGTTCATTGTTTTCTTTTGGATACTGTAAAACACTTCATATTACACCAACCAACCTCTATGAATTTGAAATGCATTTTCATGCAAAAATATACTTTTAATTTGGACAGACAAACTGTAACCAAAATGACATATTTCAATATTTGATACATATCACACCACTTACCAAGTCATAGCCAATGGTGTAGTAATATCAATTTGTTTCAGATGACTCCTGTTTACGAGAAATAATTTTTTGCAAGGACTCGTGTTTTTATCCATGTATGTCCTTTTTTTTAACGTTACTAACCGAATATAAATGTTGCCATGGTGACACAAATATTACATGAATTATGTTCATATTTTTCTGTATTATAGACCTATAGGGTTGGTGAATATGTTGTAACATTATACTGCCTTAAAATGAATAGATGGCGGTGTTACAGTAGAATATGATATTCAAATATGCTATAACGTTACTAACTGTGGAATTGCCCATATTATAACGAGCTTTCATACAGCGAGATTCCAGTTATTACGAACATATTCTGCTCACACACACTCAAAGAAAAAAATATGATATTAGAGACTTTGTTTTCCATGATTATTTTTTCCATCCATGAAGTGTTTTCTGCATTTTCTTTTAAAATTTTTTTTTTTTACATTAGGGGAGCAGACTAGAATTCAAGGGCTCTGTGAATACATGGGTGAACATGGGGCAAATTGATGCCTTCCACCCTTGTATATTCACGGTATACAATTACAAGCCATTGATTATACACGACGCTTTTATCACTGTGTATATTAATGTGCTTGCAGTAAGATCATTATAGTATCACCAAGAACGAGGTCACGTTGGCAATTAAGACGACCTTGTTACAACATGGTTTCCCAGTTCATGTTTTGGGTTGTCAATACATTTTCCTGTGATTATGATCAAGTGCCAAACTGCATACTTACCACTTTGGTCTACCACCACCACAGGGTACCACCCTTTGGAAGCCATGTGGTATGCCTCCGTATGGCCGTCGGTGGCCTCCCTCACCCTGGTTAGAGGGACCACCTCCTTCACCTGGTCGTCTGTGTAAATTATATACACATATTCTATAAAAAAAAAATAGACACAAGCATCCCCACACAGTTCAATTTTATGGTTCAGGCGTTGTTCAGTGGTGAAGAATGTTGCGGCAAGTTTGCGGGCTACGAATCCGATGTTGTGAGAGTTCATTAGTTGTATGTACAGGCTGTCGTCAATGTGTTGTTGTCGCTGTTCATGTGTGAAATATGCGGAGTATGAAGGATCGGGTATGTATGTTGGGGAGTTCTCCTTGTGAGCTGGATGGGGTGTGGCTGGTGTGTTTGGGTTGTGAGGAGTTAAGGGCATGGAATGGGGAGTAGGTGTTGATTTGCGCTGAATGGAGTGTACTAATTCTTCAAGAGTTTTGATCCTCTCCTGAGTAGAAATCTGTCTCTCCTGTTTCTCTATTCTTGTCTCCAGGGAATTCACCTTATCCTCAAGGTACCGGTTTGAGTTCTGCAGTTCCTCATTTGCATCCTCGAGGCATTCGAGTTGTCCAGGTGTCGTCGTTTCTGAAACTACTCCTGTGGAAAGTTCTTCTAGTAGTTCCATTACCACGTCGTGTGTTTCATTTTCCTCTGCATTCACCTGCAGGCTGTCTGGCAGAGGGAAATTGCACGCTTTTTCGAACTTGTTGAGTCTTTCGCGGAGTGCATCTGTGGCCTCGGAAATCAACTCGTCGGACACATGGACTGGCTCAGGAACAACACGGACTTCGGGTGGAGAAACCACTGCATCTGTCGAGTCGATGATCGCTGCTGCCTGTAGAAAACAAAACAACAACAAAAAATCAGAAAAACCATGTTCATCGAGTAGGCCATAACAGCCCCCACTGCTCTGTACTTGTCAATGTGCGATGTAATTATTCCTACGCTGAGAGGAGTACTCCTCGACCTGGTGAAAAAAATTCTCCTTTGGTAAAACTAAATAAATCTATCAGTGGAAACTCTCCAGGGAGGTGGACCCTCTTACACACCTGTAAAAAGGCAGAAGCTTGTTGCCCTTCATGATGGAGCCAGTCCTGATGTACAGTTGCACTCCAGGAGGGTCTTGGATGCAGGACACATGACGTTCCTGCTTTTCCCATATCATTGCAATGGCATCTGCCTTCAGCAGTGGAACACCCAATGTGTTCCTAGCATCCTTGAAACAATCCAGGAGTTTGTTGATGAGGGCACCAGTCTCCTCTGCTCCCCGGGTGCTTCGCCTACAGTTCATGTTTTGATATGTGCCGCAGGATATCCTCCTTCAGTGGACAGACGCTTCACCAAACTGAGAAAAGCAACCCTGAGGGGAGAACTCCACGACCTGGTGTATGTTCGTTACCTGTAAACCGTGCTGGATGTACCACCAGATGAGAGGCGTGATGACCATGTTTTTCTTCCCGAACATGCTTCCAATAAGACTTCATGAAGTCGTGTTCTTCTGCAAACGTCCCCATGAATTCACCCAAATCATCCTCGGTATCCTCAAATATGGGGCACATCTCTGCAAATGATGGTTTGACCAACCTGTCAGTTAACGCCTGGAAGAAAAACATGATGCAAAATTGGCAAGATATTGCTGTTTAATACACTTCTGTTCTGCAGACTGAGACGTTAATAATGTCAAATGCTCCTCTATTTGGTACAGCTCCATCACTAACCAATGCACAGACTGACAAACCAGCAAGTTCAAGGTACTCTACTGTTGGAAGATTATGTTGTATAGCTGGTCGCTCGTTGCACCCGAAGTGGCCGAAGTATGCGAAAGGCGTCTTGAAAGATGCGCAGATCCCACAAAGAATTACTGCAAGCGCATGTGACGCTAATACAAGGCCTTTGTTCTTGCAGCCCCTTGTATATTGTCCCAGCTCGTCATTCAGGCTTCCTATGCTTGTGAAGCCTGTAATCTCACCAGTTGAGTGCGAATATACTAGCTCTTCGCTTATTTTCATCTCATCAAACGACACACAGACATTCTTCTGATAATCTTGAAGATAAGAAATGTTCAAATCATCCAGAAAACGTTGAATAATTTCTGGATTGAACCCTGGCCTGTTGGTCGCAAAATTAATATAATGTTTGAGCGTTTGGTGGTGGGGGAGGGTTAAAAAACCAGACTGTGTCAACAATTTGTAGGAGGAGGGTGAATTGGCATGTAGAGCAATACAAAGCCTGAGGATTGCTGCCACGCTTGTCACCTGACAAGGCCTTCACTTGCTGCTACCACTGCAGTCCCATTGGTGAGTCTGCACCAAAATGTTCATTTACTGTCTTTGTTTCCTGCGTAAATATGGCAGAAAAGCCTGTGCTGTCCTCTTCTCCAATTGGGTCTACATACTTCTGGAAAGCTTCAGACATCCTTTCCTCTAGTTTGGCGATCTTTTTCTTGCGAGTTTTCTCATCTTTTTTCTGGTTGGTGAGTTTTCTTGCTAGTTGGCGAGTCTGCACTAAAATGTTAATTTACTGTCTTTGTTTCCAGAGTAAATATGGCGGAAGAGGCTGTGCTGTCCTCTTCTCCAATTGGGTGTGCATACTAATGGAAAGTTTGAGACATCCTTTCCTCTAATTTGGCAATCTTTTTCTTGAGCGTCTTCTGATCTTTTTTCTGGTTGGTGAGTTTTCTTGCTAGTCTTTCTTTTGGCAAATAGCGGTAGTTGGCTTTGGGTGCAGGTGAAGAGTCCATTTTGTACTTGTGATAAGGCTTAGCCAAGTCGGACCTGTACGCGACATTGTACACATCTGGATGTTTCAGTTGTGAGAAGAGGACATGAAGTATGACGTATAGTTGTGGACGATGAAGCATGATGTACATGTAAACTGGTCTATTGTTCAGCATGTGCTCAGGGAAGAGGTATTCTGGATTTCCAGGACAGATGCGCAAGTTAAAGAGTTGACCAGGTTTACTTGGAGCGTGTGCATGACGTCGACGATGTACTCCATCTCGAAATAACCGGGAATGGCAGCAATTGCTTCCACGCCCTTTTTCCTGAGCAAGCGTAGCCGGGTAAGCTTGGGTTAAATGTTTGATGTCTTTCATTAAGCGTCCGTCGATCAAACAGAACTTCTTGGAGGACTTCATGTGCTTTGGAGCCCAGTGTTGGCCATTTCCGTGCCTGGTTTTCGTCCGGGATTCCAGGAGTGGATGTCACACTCTTAAGGAATCATCTTCCTTGATCGCCCACTGGCCTTATTTTGCATCAAGTTCATTTACCTCTTCCGGAGCTATTTTAACTTGATGATGAATTGTTGCGAATATACTAGCCCTTCGCTTATTTTCATCTCATCAGAGGACATACAGACATTCTTCTGATAATCTTGAAGATTCGAAATGTTCAAATCATCCAGAAAAAGTTGAATAATTTCTGGATTGTACCCTGGCCTGTTGGTTGCAAAATTTGAAGTGGTTTAATTTTCATTCGCACAATGAACATACACAAACCAGAACATATTGAAATAATCTGCACCACAACAAATGGTAGTAACATTAATAACATACCTTTGCCTTTGGGGATATTGAGACTCGGTGTTGTGGTTCATCCACACTGCAACCTACTGCTCCATGCACCATGAAACATAACCCGGGCACACCGTCTTTGAGCCGGTCCAAGGACCTGGTTTGCCATGATTGAATGTCGTTGATATACATGTACATGTCAAACAGGTCCTCAAACCCTTTTACCACACACTTTGTGTACAGAAACTTTCTTCCAAATGACGTGCTGCGCTCTTCGAACGACTAGGGGGTGGGGGGGGGGGGGGGTATCTGCTATTATTTCTATGATGATTGAGTAGTTATTTTTGGAATCAGCCTTTTATCATAATTTGTGTAATGTTTGAGCGTTTGGTGGTGGGGGAGGGTTACGAAACCAGACTCGACAATTTGTAGGAGCGTGACTTGGCATGTAGAGCATTACAAAGCAGGAGGACTGCTGGGTGCCACACATCTGGATGTTTCAGTCATGAGAAGAGGACATGAAGTATGACGTATAGTTGTGGAAGATGAAGAATGATGTATGTAAACTGGTCTATTGTTCAGCATGTGCTCAGGGCAGAGGTATTCTGGATTTCCAGGACAGATGCGCAAGTTAAAGAGTTGACTGGGTTTACTTGGAGCGTGTGCATGACGTCGACGATGTACTCCATCTCGAAATAACCCGGGAATGGCAGCAATTGCTTCCACGCCCTTTTTCCCGAGCTCCTTCTCAAGTTTTTTGTGTTTCGTAAGATTTGGCTCAGCTTCCACTCGCCTCCCATCTCTCACCCGCGTTTGGTTGTTACGGGGCTCCAGAGGAGGCCTTTTTTCCGTTCCTCGTAACAGGGAATTAATGGGCAAATGTCTGGCGTTTCCCCCGTATATTGTCCTTGACAGATCTTTGACGTACTCTCCTACGTCTAACCCCCACACCACGCCGTCTTCTACTATATCAAGTAGCAGATTCGGGCTCCGAATGGAACCAGGTTTTTGTAATGGTCCGCTAGCTCAATGACTTCCACTCGGGGGAGGGGTCAGTTCAAATAGACCACCATATTAAAATTATATTATTAAAATATAAAATATAAACAAACAAATCCAAAAATAAAGTGCTTGGACACAATTCAAATTACGATGTCACTTGGCAAATATTTATTAACGGATAAGAAGAATTACAAATCTCATTCATCCAATCGGAATGATCAAAATTATACAACTTATATAAATGTAAATATCAACAGTTGCAATAAATATAATTGCGAGGTATTCTTTAAAGATCAGGGGCAACTTATTACTTGCTTAATTACGTTTACCAATGATCTAAGGGGAAGGGGAGGGATAAGTTAGGGGA
Source organism: Echinarachnius parma (assembly GCA_037951105.1). NCBI lineage: Eukaryota > Metazoa > Echinodermata > Echinoidea > Clypeasteroida > Echinarachniidae > Echinarachnius > Echinarachnius parma. Next base: position 109,728 of record JBAMJV010005957.1, read on the forward strand.
AATGAGGTTAGTAAATGGTGGCCACTTTTGAACGCGAAAGCTATACTAGTTATATCGGTCTCGGACTCGGGCGCGCTTCTATAGATGGGTTGGACTTCGGGACGGACTGACTTCGGTGCGGGCTGACTTCGGGACGATCTGGACCTCGGGACGGGCTGGGCTTCGGGAACTTTGGACGGGCTGGGGCTGGAAGTTGTAGGGATCTCGGATTACTAAGCTGGAACTTCGAGGAACGCCTTAGAGTTGAACACGGGTAAACAGCTTACATACGATATGTAGGTCTTAGCAATTATGGTTTGCTTTCCAAACAGTTCGCGTATTCGATTCAGCTTAACTCCAAACTCAGTCTCCAACAATATTCAAATCACAGTTCTCCTTGTAAATTCAGCTTCAGTTTATCCGAAATGTCCGATTCAAGCTTTAGTTAAACGATGTTAATTATTAATTTGATGAGGATGAGGGTGATGGGGTTCCAAGGGTGGGGGACGAGCCAACTGCTCTTACTGCTACTTCTGCTTCACTTTTATTTCCTACAACTGCCTAAACTAAGTTTGGGAACGGGGTTTTATACCTAATTACATATTCAAAACATATCTCGTAAGGGGCGGGACTTCTAAATCCTAACTATATCTTAATACTACATTCTCAATCATGTTTACCAAAGTTGCCCCTAGATACAATCGTCTGATTGGAGGAAACTATTATTCTCATTGGCCAGTGACAACTTCAAAAGCTTAGCCAAACAATACCACACTACCCAAGCTAATACTGTTTCGAGAAAGCCAAGTTCATAGTGATAGACCACTTAATTCACACCTATCCTATTCAAGCTATATTTCTTTTATATTCCTTAATCCCAACATCTCTTTTGTATTGACTAATCCCATGATCTGTATTCAAATCTTACCGTTTGATGTTCCCTACTCTCAAGTATACTATTCATAGTACACTGTAGCTACAGCCTATAATATCTAAATCTCTTTTCAACATATTTACTCATCTTCCAAATATACTGGTAGCTGTTATTCTCTTATTTTAGCTATAAAACTGAGCGGGAATTGAATAAAAGTATAGAATTCCCAGAAAGCCAGAAAGATACAAGACAGGATACCACCATATTTTACCTAAACAGGACTTAACTCCACTACCTTATTATACATTCAAAAGGGCCTTAATTCTACCTCGCTACATCTACAATATGGGATATCAATATAAGCAACATGCGCAAGTTACCGAGTTGACTGAATAGAAATGTGACATCTCGGAGCGAACCAAAAGCAAATGGAATATCTGCAAATACGTCACCGTCCACCTGATGCCCATGGATGAACTTTGACCAGGTCCTCATTTACGACACCTTGGTTGAGTGCACCGATGTGAATTCAATGTCTTAATAAAATAGTCCAGGACAATGATTGGTTTCAAACTTGGGGCCCTGTGATTGGAAGTAAAACTCTTGAAATCTAAAACTGCCTCATGTTTTAAAAACCTAAACAAAATAACAATAAGGTGATTTAATTGAAGACTGCATACCTCGATTTCATTCTTGCCTCATACATGTACATGTAATTTCGAATCACTTTGTCCGTAGGGAAAAACGCAGCATCAGACCGGCTTGGCACCACATGATCCGTACGCAATTGAGCATGCATAAAAGTGACCAAGTGACGTTTTGCCTCAGCAACACTCCTCACCCCATCTCTCACAAGTTCTTTAAGGCGCTATGAAACCCTCTATCGTAATTGATCAATACCCCTTCATCATTGATAGAGAAAACAGTTATTTTGCCATTTCTTCCCTTTTCAACTTGGAAGTCCTTTTCCCCAGCTTCATGTTTGACCTGGCTAGACCAGGTTTCATTTGCATTCAAGTTATCCGCGCAGATGAAGCAATTTGGTCCATGTTTTCTCAGAGGTGAATCATGGGGTGATGTTATTGAGGTTTTGGCATCTCTTCTTGTTGTTCTGAACTTTCAAATGTATCAGTTTTCTGATAAAAACTGCAGATAAACACCAATAAAACTTGCTTGTGCTCGTGCAAGAAATATGGATTTGATAGATTGCATTGCCTTGGCGACAGTGCAGAGTTGATTGGCGACGTAGCGACGACCAGTAGTAAGTACGCATTAGGCATGCTGGTACCGACGGTGCGGTAATCGTAAACCGGCTGTACGCACACTACCTATTTAATTATACATGTACATGTAGCCGTAAAAAATGTAGATCGACATAAACAAATTAACGTTTGAAAGTTAAGACTAGCAATTGAACTTGATCACGTTGATGGACGGGCATAACAAACTTTGTTCGCGATCTCAAGCCACGGCCACTCCTATTTAAAATTATTACAACTACGCATGGCCAATGTCATATCTGCCCTAAAATGTTTATTTACTGTCTTTCGTTTCTTCTGTACAAGCATGTATGGCGGAATAGGCTGTGCTGTCAGCCTGTCCTCTTCTCCTATTTGGTGTGCATACTTCTGGAAAGCTTGAGACATCCGTCTTCTAGTTTGGCGATCTTTTTCATGAGAGTTTTCTCATTTTTTTTCTAGTTGATGAGTTTTCTTGCTAGTCTTTCTTTTGGCAAATAGCGGTAGTTGGCATTGGGTGCAGGTGAAGAGTCAATTTTGTACTTTTGATGAAGCTTAGCCAAGTGGGACCTGTACGCGACATTGTACACATCTGGATGTTTCAGTTGTGAGAAGAGGACATGAAGTATGACGTATAGTTGTGGAAGATGAAGCATGATGTACATGTAAACTGGTCTATTGTTCAGCATGTGCTCAGGGAAGAGGTATTCTGGATTCTGTTATTTTGCCATTTCTTCCCTTTTCAACTTGGAAGTCCTTTTTCCTCGGCTTCTGTCCGTCCTCGAAGTTATTAAGTTGCAACTCGTTGTCTCGGACAGTATCATCGCAGTGAGGTTCACTAAATGTAACTATGTCAAATGGGGAATTTTTTTAGCAGATTCTTAATTCTATCGACTTAAGGGTGGAATAGAATTTACATTTAAGTGGAATGCACATAAACTTTCATCTGAAATAATCGGCGTACTACCATCATCCCCTAATTCGTCATACTGTTGTGTATTGATAGAATCCCCATAATTTGCATGCAAATTCATAGAATGAGGTTCTTCATTAAGAATATTAAACTAATACTATAAGCTGACTGGTCAATGTTTGGGTGAGAATCAAAATTACTTAAAGTTATAATTTGGCTATTTGAATGGGTTTGATCTTGATCAGACTGTTTTAGTAGTCCAACAAGTTCGTCATTGAATGTCACAATGCATAATTTAGGCGAAGATTCGGCATTGTCCTCTTTGCCTAACACCTAAAAGTTTGTATTGAGTTCACAGAACTTTGATTTATGTCTGAATCCTTTACATGAAAAACATTGGATCTTAGTTCTATATCTACATTTGTCCTGTTTGTGGTTTTGCTCGCCACAATTGAAGCAACCTCTCTACAGTCTAGTGGTTCGGAAGCTCATAGATTATCTCTTTTGCTACTCGTGATGTCTCTGTAAGCTGTGACATCCGAGTAACTGCGGGGTAGCGGAGCGGGGCTGGTGATGGCCTCGCACAATGGGGAATACGGGGCTCGTTGGTCCTTGTGATGGCCAGTAAGGTCAAGGGCTGGTGTATTGTTGATGTGACACTTGATTGACTTCGCGAACATCTTAACTAGTGCTGAGTCAAATAAAGGGACAGAATAAATATTCTGTCCGTTTTTTTCAATTAGAATCGGCAGTACAGTGTGGTGTTAGTGTACAAACTGCTGTCAAGATGAAATACTTCGATATCTCATCATAGATTCTTCTAAATTTGGCACTCACTATACCACTTGTATATTAATCCTCTTACCTTTGGTTTATTATTTGTTTTGTTTATTTGTAATTTATGTAAAATACCTTAACTTTTAACTTTTATTTTTAGCAATATAGATAAGCAGGGTTCAATGTGCCATTTTCTGATCGAATCTATGGAATGGGGATTACAAAATTAAACGGGGGAAAAAAAATCAGGAAAAAAATCGGATATTCGTATCCGAAAATGTATATTCGGTATCCGACCTTCACGGTCGGATATCGAATAGCCATTCGATTTGACTCAGCTCTACTCGAGACCATTTAAAATTTGAAAAGGGGGGGGGGGGGGGTTCAAACCCCCCAAAACAGTAATTTTTGGGACAAAGGGGGGGGGGGGGGGGGTCGTTGAACCCCCCAAACCCCCCTGGGTACACCTATGCTTTCAATTACAAAAGCTGCCAATTGAAATGGCTTAAATGAATAGCTTTGGTCAAAATTAGTAGTAGTAACCAAATCCGCACCATTACATTACAAACTGATAGTTTTAACTCCACAATGCTCAAAAGGAATACAAAATTACAAATGACTAAGTAAAAAGCCCGTAACCATTTTAAAAAGAGCTGTTAAAACTCAAGGTGGTGCTCTCTAAAACTCATTGGTTTCAACCATTTAAAATAAAATATTGTGCATGTTATGTTTTAATAGTTAAACTCCAAAATGCTCAAAAGGAATACAAAATTACAGATGACTAAGATAAAAGCCTGTAATCATTCAAAAGAAGAGCCGTTACAAGTCAAGAGGGTGCTCTTTATCTCTTAAAAGGGACTAGTAACATTGTCCAAATCCTCAAAATCCAATTGGTGTTCCCTCATACCTTAAAGACAAATATGCGTGGGTTAAAATGGGTAGTCAGCAAAATCCAACTCGCATTCCACCGTAATCTCCCGAAGTAAACTCACGATGTGTGTTACATCAATTGCGGCATACAGTGTGCCTGGGTCTCTTGAGGATTTCAGTGAATAGAGGAGTTTCCATATTACCTGTAAATAGAAAGAAAAAAAAACAAGATTTATGATACCTTTGTCCTCTTCCTCAGCAGTGAAAGTTTAGATGAATGTTTCCCTAGTACAACAAATGTTTGACACAAGTTTTTGGTGCAACATCACTTTACCTGTTCCTGCAATTTTAAAAAATAAACAAAAGCTGTTAGTGACAAATGTATGTAAATAATGAGCACTCGCTAAAGTTAACAATGAAACAGGAGTAGCATAAAGTAAAATATAACATTTACAATTCAAATTGTCCAAGCTTCTAATAAAATTCAGTAAATGTTTAATTAATAGTTGCAAAGTAGTAGGTATGTAAAAATATCATACCTCTAAGAAGTTGGCCATGGTGTGGAAGTCATCGATAACAGGAATTGCCCCCTCCCATTTGGCAGCTGATGAAGAAGAGTCCTGTCTGTCTAGCTTATCGTTCATCATTCTCTCACACGTCATGAGGTCTCCTCCGCAGATGATTGGTAGCTGCTGGTATACTTGTTCATCTGATCAAGGATGGCTACCATCCCCTCATGCGTGTTCTCATTTTCAGTCAGAACTCCAAGATTCACCTGTAAAGAAAAAGAAATGAAATGAAGATTAGTAATATTGTTTTAAAATCTTTAAATTTCATCTTCTGGATTTACATCTGGGATGACATTTTATTCTGTACAGGCAGAACATATTTTTAAGATATTGATCTAATCAAATCAAACAATTAAACCAAAAATCTTGGGGAATATCATATATATATGAAAGAGCAACATAAATGTTACTTTTAGAGAAATAGCTATGTAACTGTTCAAATTTCCATAATTATTATTACTAATTAACATCCTTGGTTTTTTGTCCTTCTTTTTTTCCCGGATATTCGTATCCGAAAATTTGTATTCGGTATCCGACCTTCACGGTCGGATATCGAATAGCCATTCGATTTGACTCAGCTCTAATCTTAACACCAGCGGAGTTGAGGTGTAGGCCATTGGGTGTGAGATGCAGGTAGACATCGATGGCGCTATTGTCCATGTATCCCATTGCGTGAGACCGAGTCATCTCGTGTAGCTTTGTGTTAACTTCGTTGATTGTTTTGCGAGTGCTAGTGTCGTGGGGGTGACGACTTCTCCTGTGTATGATTGGGCTAATTGATATCATTGATACACTATTACATGTTAAACAGAATGTGCTCACCCAGAGGTTCTAGTTTCGTAACTATGATTGAAGGGTAATTTTCTTGAATGTTATTCGTACCTAAGTGAAACACTACTTCGGCCACGCTATGTTTGTTAGCGAGCTCTTTTGTTGTTGCCTAAACATCATCCACCTTAGCACCAGAGATAGTTTTACAGGTGACTCGCGATACTAAAGACAATTTAGTCGGGTGGATCAATTTACACATTGAATCACCAACAATCAAAACTTGTTTTTGTTGTTTATAGCGATTAGATTGGGTTTTTTCATATTCACTTAACTGCTCATCAATAGAAGTAGGGTTGAACATTTCGTCGTCGCTGTCACGTGGGTTGACACAAATACGAATGCTAATAACACATGCCATGTACAAGATGTAAGATCAACATATTTATTACAATTTAAATTGCAACTTTGCACATAACACAATAAATAAGTATCTCCACTTCAATGGACTAGTCCACAACAACGTAACATTGCTTCAAATAATGAATCTCAACTTCTCATTCCCTAAATCCTAACCATCTGACACACAGATATATCCTATTATAGATCACACTGCCTTTTGCAGGTTACTTCCAAACTTCTGCCACACAGGCTTTCACATAAAGATTAACTTAACTATACCGACTTTAGCTCCAATGCGTCCTGACGGCTTTCCGCGAAGGTCCTTGTCTACTATTTGGGTTCCCTGAACCCTTGACAAAATGTTGCTACTTCGCTCATGATTGACGATGATCGCTTCCTGTCGACTACCAATGATGATGGCTTCTCGATGCCGACGGTGGCCGACGGTGGCCGACGGTGAATGTCGATGAGCGGTCCCAGATAATGCTCCTGTGTGTTGTCTTGCTTGGAGCTGTAAACTCCGGCCCCAGCCCATGTGCCATCGATGATGACCAGAAGTAACCCTTAAAGTTACTCCAAACCAGCCTCTTCTTGCAGGCGAATAATGTTCTTTCCAAATGAAAATTAACTGGTTGAACTAACTAATAAAACGAATCAAATCTGCAAGTTTAATGAAATAAAACGAACATAAACTGCAGCTGCATGAAGAAATCATATGACTACCCGCTTCAACTGTCTGTCTGGGTGTCCTACCGTTTTACAGCATATATCTAGCTCTATCTACACATTACAATACCCCCAAGCACATGCTTCAATGTGCAAAACGGTTAAATTGGCATGCATCTAAATGAGCATGTTACCCCTACTACATTGAAAGAAGCAACTTGATTACATATCAACCCATGTTACAAGCCTCCACTGAGATCAAATGGGTTCACCTCAATTAATATGCAAATTACCTCCACCAACAATGGCACAGTCATGCATGCACACACTCAAGTTATCACGCACCCTTCTCCCTCTCTCTTTCATTATATCTCACCATCAATGGCACATATTCATACATCAATGCACACACAACACCCTTACACACAGCCACACAATATACGCCCTCTCCCTACGAACCAAGTACAGTTCTACAAAATGCAGAAGGAACAAGATTAAAAAAACTAAAAAAACAATTGTCACTTTCCAATGTGACAGTCGCTAACTTCCAGTAATGACCCAATGCAGATGAACTTTCGTACTAATAATGGGCATTTATTACTCGATACCTCTTCGAATCATTAAGCCAATCTCTTCTAGGTATTAAAAATCATATAGCAGGGCTCGACACTAGCACTTCCACGCCTGCCCGGGGCATGTAAAAATTGGTGTTGGGCAAGTAAAATGTCATTCATTGTCTAGTTTGCTTGCCCAATCGGCAACTAAATAATTGTTCAACTAGGAGAGAACAATGTAATGTATGCATGTAAATCTCAACTAGAAGTAAGAGGGAAAGTTAATTTTATAATGGGGCAAGTGAAATGTCAACATTTATTATTTTACTTGCCCGAATGGGCCAATACAGAACAAACTTAGTGTGGAGGCTTGTCCTATACAGGGTGGCCCAAAAAAAATGGAACGGGGCACTTTCCAAAATAAAGTAACAAAATTGTTGTCCATCGAATAGGGTGTCTTTTCCAATGAAAAACGATACCAAGAACAGTCTTTTTGGTTGAGTAGTTTTTGTTTTAGGGCGCTGTGAGTGACACCATGTCAGGTTCCCATTTTTGTCAATTTTTACCAAGTCAGTGCCCGATACTTCGCACTTACGGCCCGTTATAGCCGAGCAGTACGCGCGCCATTGTTATTGTGCATTCAGCTGTGAAACGAAAGAATGGGCACAACTGTCCGATGCTATAACGGGCAGTAAGTGCAAATTATCGGGCAATGACTTGGTAAAAATTGACACAAATGGGAACCCGACATGGTGTCACTCAGAGCGCCCTAAAACAAAAACTACATGACCAAAATGACTATTCTTGGTACCTTTTTTATCGTTTTTCATTGGAAAAGACACCCTAGCCGATGGACATGTTCATTTTGTTACTTTATTTTGGGAAGTGCCCCGTTCTGTTTTTTTTGGGCCACCCTGTATAATTAGTACATTGTACAACAGGTTCCTGTATGCAGTAGGTCAACAGAACAGAAGATGGTTTTGTCATGTTTTTTGTTTTCTATTATGTCTTATTTTTTCCTTTCTTGACTATAAATACTACCAAGTGTTTTTGTTGTTGATGAAGGTAATCACTCTGGAGTGTTATTTATATCTATGTTGAACAGAATTATTAATTAGGTTGTCGTTATTTTCCCTTTTAAAGTGCAATTATTATGTATAACAACGTATAAAGTAAAACAAGTGTAACTTGCTGGCAAGGTTTCTGTGTATTTTTTGTTTTGTATACGTATTAAATTACCGACAGAGTAAACAAATAAAGAATATTAATACAAGCAAATCATTGATGGTTGGTTATCCAGAAGTTCAAGATGTTCTGTTTATTTGTTTATGTAACAAGTATTGTATTGATTGTTTTATCACCAACAAGGTACACTTGTAAGCAAAAATCAAGCAAGCATTAACTGGAGAAGTTTATATTTATGTTTGTTTTATTTTCTGTATTATTACAGATCTACATATAAAGTTTAAAAGATAAAAAAGTGAAACATTGCTGGCTAAGTTACTGCTTGTAGTATTATTGTAATCATTTTGCTTGTACTATTTGTCTATTACCAACAAGGTAAACATGTATATTGTGTATAAGTCAAATATTGTTGTTATAGTTTGTTTATTTTTGTGTTTATATGTTTATGGTTACTTTACATGTATTAACAAGGCTCAACATTAGAAGTGGCCGGAGGCCACCAAAATCATTTTTTTGTGGCACGATCGGGTCGACCAAAATGTGTATGCATCAGCAATGTATACATGTATGCCGTGCATGCAAAGAAGTACAAAATAAGATTCAAATTCATTGTGTTTTATAATAATCATTTACAGTTAACATGTTTGTTGGTTACTTTTGTATTCTTTTCTATTGTTTTTTTTTTCGTGCCACCAAGTTGGAAAATTTAAAGATATTTGGTATATTTCTGATATTATGAGTATTTGTTTGTTTCTATGTTTGTTTCAAACAATAAAACTTATCAAAATGTGAATATTATGACTCTGGGAAGTTATTTACAGATTGGTTGTAGCTGAATTTGAGTGAGTTGAGTGTTCACAATGAACAGGGAAAGTAATGAATTTGCATTTGGCAACAATTCAAGTTTCAAGTTTATCTTCCATTTACAACTTGGAAGAATAAACATCATTAACAATAATAAAATCACAATCAAAGCATTTACAGGGTTTACAAACAATTATGAAACTGTACGTGTTCATTTTTATGTTCAATTTTCTGGACTAACACAGAGTTATTAGAATTTAAAGGTGCACCAGTTAAGTGTCAGATATTGCCCAAAATGACATTTGAGACTTCAATCCTATACCAAAATCATTGGAAGATATGTCCGAATGATGTGTGAAAGTTTCATTGAAAAGGCAAAAATTTGCATCGGCTTTTACAACTAATTACAGTATGACGTTTATAACCGTTAATAAATGCTCTTGAGCTGAATGATTATCAATGATCGTCATACTAAAGGGGCATTTGAAAAAATCTAACCCTATTTTATTCTTCTCTTACCATAAGCCAAACAACGCGGTAGAAGAGAAATGTAGAAACTGAAATTAATTTGTGTGGAGTTAAACACTTTACAGGTAGACCTTTAATCATATCATACTGAAATAATTGGAATTGGAGTGACGGAAGAGCATGGCTTGTAGATTGTAGATCCCTCACAATTAACAGACGAATTACAAACAAGTGTAATTGTTATGTTTTATTTGTTTTATTTGTGCTAAAATTGTGTCAAAAGTTATAAATTATGTACATGGAGATGTACAGGTAAGGTTTCATATATCTTTTAACAAATGAAGAATCTCCATCAAAGATCATATTAGCTATGTTTCTTTGCAAACGACCCCTTGAAAAGACAACAAATATTTGTATTTTCACCTTGCACTTACCATTAACCTGTGATGATTGACTGTGTTAGTCATATTAATAACAACCTGTCCATCATGTTATGTGCTCATCAAATAATAACTTTAAAACAAGTATATAATGCACGTGTCACCTGCTTAGAAATGACAGACATGCATGAATTACAACCACGGACTAATTTATTTACTTTGTTACGTTTTTATATCTTGTCGTTCATGCAACAAGTGGTTTAAAGTCTTTATAATTAAATGGTGGGTGTAGCTTCAAGGAGATATGCACCCCGTTGCACGAAAATATGCAACCGATTGTAAGTAAGATTATGTGTTCTAAATGCGCAAATTTGATTGGTTGAAACGCACAAATATTCTGACTTACAATTAATTGTAACTTATACAATCGATGGTATCTCTTTCTGCAACAGGGCATAGTGACATAACACATTTGTGACAGGAAAGGAAAGTTATCAAACTTAATTTGTGTGGCTTTAGTTGTGTATCATTAACAAAAATTAAATCATTATGATTATATTATCCTTACGTAAGGAGTAAGAATTCGTAGTGTTTCATGTAGCAGCCTGTTTTTTGCAAATAGCAGCTGTTAACACGAGAGGGCGCTATGCAGGCACTACCACACATAAATACAATATAAACAGAGCCGTAATAGCCATCGGCTCTGAACCTCTTTATAATAAACATCCAATAGGAAGATTATCATAATCATTTTTACAACCACATTCTTAAGTAAATTTTCACGAATACGTTTGTTTCCAAATCGCGAATAAGATTTAGTACCCGCGACTTTTATTCAAATGACTTTATTTGTGGATATTTACGGTCGTTTCTGATCGGATTTTCATCAAACAAACGCTATTTTGCTTTGAAAATCATACGCTCTTGCAATTCTTTTTAAAAATAGAATTCGCCCTCTAAACATATATACTTTATTATCCCTTTAACTAAAACGAAACAAATGGAAAACCGCAATCAAAGCCAAAAAATAAAACTGACACGCCTAGCTTTTTGTTAAAACGTAGATCGTTTGTCATAAGTTGTTAGGCATGAAATAATCAAAGAATATTTTCGACAATATGGTGTAATTTTTAGGGTGGAGTAACATGAAATCGTGTTTACTATTTCGATTCGAATGGTATGTTTATGATAAAAAGCAGTATTGTGCAAACAAACCAAAAATAAATAAATACAAACCGAAAATCAAGGGAAATGCTATCAGCAAAATGTCTTCACTTTTCACTTTATCTGTACTTCTCTCTTTTTCAAAGTGATCTAGTAACATTGGCAACATCCACAAAAACTTAATTAGAACTATGGCGGTTCTCACATAAATCGTTGTATTCGCATTAAAATATAGCATGGAACAGCTAGGTTTCAATTTACCAAATTTCTCTTCCGTTATGGTTAGAAAGATATGAATGAAATGTTCAGATTTGACATTCTCTGTGATAATAATAATAATAATAATACATACAATAATAATACATGTAATAATATCCTCGATTTATATAGCGCGTATCACGATTGATAATCATCTCTAAGCGCTTTACAATTATATTATTACCCCGGTCATCGGATACATTCTGCAATCAATCTAGCACGCAAAGTGCACGTTTCCACTCCCTGGGGAGCATAGGGAGAATTATAACTGTACAAAGTTAGCGCAATGGGTTAGCGAATATTACTGGTATTTACTGTTCATTTTTGCTCATATACTTGGCAATATGACTTTAATGTATGACGGAATTTTCACACATCACTCAATAGACCTATCATATCGCAAACATTTATATTTGTTATCAACCCTTGATCAGTTTTTGCACATGTCAACAAAGTTCTATAGACCCCTTCAAAGAATATGTGTTATATCTCACTGCTCACTTGTTTTTCATCGCCTTTTGCTTCATATTAGACACGGTTTTAAGATTGATCGGTCAATTTTCGTGTCAAGGTTTTGTTTGTGTTATTCTTTAAAGGGATCTACTATTATCAAATTTGGAGGACATAATTCAATTCTGAACTATAATTACCCTTCTCTGTTCACGTACCCACAAAAGTAAATAAAAACAATAATCTTGACACGGAATTATGATTTTTATATTCTGATTTCCTTTAATAGTTGTTTGTTTACTGTAGACAGAGGTGTTTATTTGCTCGTAGTCGGATGTATTTATAGTTATAACTTAATAAACAATTTTTGAATGACAGGACTTACCCCGGACCTACAAAGTAATATTTCCGATTGTATCTCCGTAAACAAAAATTATTCTAAATGACTGAATGGGTTTCCATCATGATATATTCCCCATCAAAAGCGCAAATGGACGTACGGGCGTTTGTTTCCCAGGGGCCAAAATTGTTCGCCCGGAAATCATCCTTCTCGTCTTCAACATTCAACAAACATGAGCTGATTTTACGATTTTCCCCAAAATGAGCCATTTTGACAGAACATGTGACTGGTTTTGCCCGATTATGCGCCGTTTTGCCCGAATATGTGGTGATTTTGCCCCAATATTCATGCTTTCCTGAATTCCTGTATATGTACTGTAATAACGCAATATATAGATAAAGATTCCAATCATTTATCTCCTGTTAATTTGATAAAATTAAGTCTAAACATATGCACATTTATTCTGTATATACAATTATATAATTTAATTAAATCAACTTGTCCACATATCAGCTGGTTGATCCACCCCCCCCCCCCCCCCAAAAAAAAAAAGAAGAAGAAAAAAGAAAACAACAACAACAACAACGATAACAACAAGAAACAAACAAATACTACAAGAAAAAAACACAAAGTACGTACAAGAACCAAACATCCATTAATTAATTAATGTTAAATAAAACGTGTATTCATGTTTTCAATAGCCCAGAAGAATATCAGGAAAGCTCAAACTAAGCTAAGTTGTCCATAGTGTCTTAATTCGGAAACCAATTGATTCATCAGTGACGTGATACTTTTCTTGTGTCCTCTCATTAAATTAACATACTCAATGCTCAACATGCAAGTAAGTGCATGCCGATCTAAAAAGAAAATGACCAATATGCAGCCTAATTGTGACCGATTATACTAATACGTAGAGGGTTGAAGTGTGCATGTCAATATTTTCCGTCTCAGTTTGTTGGGTACATTCCACAGTAGATGTCATTACTTTGCTACGTTTTATGACACCTACGTCTACAATAATATTTTAGAAAAAATATACTAAATTTAGCTCAATATATTTACAACTATCGTAGCTAAGGTGATAAGGGGGCAAGTGCCCCTAACACATTTTGCCAGTCGACAGACAGTCGGATGCCAGTTGGGGCCAATTCAACACGATGAGTCGGATCCGACCGACCGGGCCCAACTCTAGCCTGATTGAAACCAGTCGGATCGGGTCGAGTCGGCTCTGTCTGCAGAGGGCTTTATAGTGTAACATAGTCTCACATACCGATTGGAGAGTATACGCGACTGGGGGGGGGGGGGGGGGGGGGGGGGGGGTACATACCATGATCTCTTTACTTTGTAATCCTTTTGGTATCCCATATTTGTGTCAAATTATTATTATTATTTGGGGGGGGGGGCATTTGGTACCCGTACCGTGTTTTTTTTTGCAGGACCAGTATTAAATGTTTCCGAGGAATATCATTAAACAATCATTAAAAGGGAATAAATAAATATTAAAGCAAATGCAGGGTGGCGCCATTAGCTTTGTTGTAACCCCAATCCCACAGACCCCCCCCCCCCCCTCCCCTTCCCCTCCTCCTCCCGCACACACACACTTAAACAATTAATTAATATTTACGACAATTAGCCCACGTGATTATTATACATCTATATATCTATATACATCAGACTGATACATTTGGTTTCATGAAGAAAACGAATCCCAATTAAAAGACTGAATCCAAAGAAGGCGCGAAGAAAGGGTGGGAAGAGATGAACATGACTCATGGATTGAATATTCCCTTCCGTTTTCTCGGAGGAATGGGTCACCTTTTTTCAGTTTTACTTTCAATCGATATTTCAATAAACATAGTTATGAAAAATGACCTCCTCCGTCGGAAGTCGGACGATCTTGTGTATACATATCCTTGATGACTTAACTTTTGGCACTTATATTTTCAAAGTCAATAATTATGTCAGATGGAATACGGACAATTTATATTACATTTTTGTTTTGAAAAGAGATAGAAAGGGGTTTGGGGTGAGATAGTAACACACACGTCACAATGGACGACCTTTCACTATCTGACAGTTCTAGTCATGTATACCTACACAGTAGTCTTCAACAGGTCTGTGACACGCACGAATGGTCAGTCATAATGAAAGACCGTTGCAAGACCTCTGGGAATATACTTCTGTGGTAAGAATAAACATGATAAAGAGCAAGTGATAGAGAGGGAGGGCGGGGGGGGGGGGGGGGGGGTGGTGGCATTATAGGGACATTCCGCGACCAATTTCGCAAACAATCATTCATTTATATATATTCATTTGTTCAAACATATCTATTCAGGATTGCATGGTCAGCATGGTGCCGTCTTTCACCGAGGTCCTGATATAACAAAATCATAACATATAAATACAATACAATAACGTTCATTATGACATACAAAAATATAAGAATTTTCGCGAAATTTTGGAAACATTTCCCTATTATGTCATCATAGGAAGGGAGGTTTAGAGATCTGGGGAAAGAGGGGAATGCCATCTGGACTTTTTACGAACTAATTTGTATCATTACACATGACACATTTTCAATCAAGGCTAAGAATAAAACAATATTATGTTGATTATACATTTGATTAATATTTTGGCCGATAAAGGAGATAATGGTGACAGGATTATGAGGGGGAGAATGAGGAGAAAACACATAATTTGGTAAAGATCATCTAAGAACGATAGGAATATTAAATTAGGGAGATATAATAATTTAGATCAAGAAAGATAGTGGGAAGAGAGAGGGGGGGGGGGGGGGGGGGGTTGGAAGGTAGAGAGGTTACATTCCTATCCACACCAAAGACAAATATTGGAAGGTACGTAGTGCGTGGCTTGGTGGGAAAAAAGGGAGAGAGAGAGGGAGAAAATGATTTCTTTTGACTCTACCAGTATCGTCCAGTATTGAGTGCAAATTCTTGAACATTATATTACTTTTATATAATGTAGTTTTGTTCGCCATGCTACGTAGAATCTAGTTCATGTACGACTACTATTATTGTAATTATGAAGGGGAGAAGGTGTGCGGTGTGACCTTTTCTCGCTTCGATGTTTTTGAGGGGTCGAATGCGGCGCCCCTTTCTGAAAACTTGTAGCCAATTGCAGCCCTGTAAACCGTCCTGATCGCGTAAGTTCGTTTCACTACTGGAATTGAGCAAGCTCTCATATATTTCCTCTTGCGCGGATATTATTATTGAGTCAAGATTTCGCTATTCAGACGAGCGCTGAACTCGTAATCATTATACTGTTCGTTCTAACTGTACTAGATACAGATGCGCGGAATCGTGCTAGACCATTGCATGACTAGACGTGAAGAATACCAGAATACCGATGAATGGGGGCACCTCTTTCGATTCTTTTCCCGTCTAGGGACAATGCCAGATAATAAGCGGTGTTCACTTTTCCGTGCGCGATTGGCGCTCTATTGTTGACTCTGCGTAGGAGGGGAACCCAGTGTCTATTGTGTGTCGAGAGGAAAGAAAAAAAACTAAATGCAATTCTCCCAAGCATGCAAACCAAATAGTGCATTATACTGTATGTACTGTAGAATTTGTCGAAAAGATCTATCTCCGCATGCTATAATACACGGTCTCGATCGGGGGGCCCATGCTCACTCATTATTAATACTCGGTGGAGTTTTTTTTCTTTCATATTTTCTTTGTCAAGTACGTTTTTCAGTGCACGTTCTATAATAGATTTGATGATTAGACTATGCCAGGCACAACTGGGCAGCCAAGGCCGTGGGAAGATTTCATTTTGACACTGTATGCGTAGAAAACAAGATCGAATAAATGGACTGACAGAAATCAACGGTGTGTATGTTGTAGGCCTACGGATTACATCAAGTCCGCATGAAGCATGTAGCCTATATGGTTGCAGGGTTCTTTACTATCTATTTCGATTGGACTAAATACCGGATTAATATCCAACGTTCAAGATGTCTTTCTTGAAAAAGTTTAACAAACAGCGGAGCGTCGATTTGGATGAGGAGGTGAGGAAGAGGGATGATAAGGAGAAGGCGAAGGAGCAGAAGCGAGCGAAGCGTCACAGCGTTCACGTCACTTCCAAGCGCGACATCGATCCTTCAAGTTCCATCGTCGAGGAGCGTCACGAAAGCCAGGATGATTTGGACATCGAGAAGGCGCAGCGGAAGAAGAAGGAGGGCGATCGTAAGGAACGAGAGCGGAAGAAGTTCAAAGACATGAAGGGCGTGATCGTCTCCAGTCCGAACGAGTACCCGGTCTTCATCGTCCACTACCTCGGACGGATGCCTGCGGACGCCGAGTACGGGCGCGAAGCCGTCGAGGAACCCGTGCACCAGCTGTGTAAGCTGCGAGAGAAACAGAAACTCCCGAAGACCCTGTTGGCATTCAACGTCGAGGGAATGATGGTCAAGGAGGTGACGGGTCCGTTCCTGAAGCCAAAGAAAGAGGGGTTACAGTTTTTCATTCCCCTGCACCACATCACGTACGGGGTCGGGTCCTTGACGCACCCACAGGTGTTTGCGATGATCACGAAGATGACTGACGACCCGTCCCCGGTCAACCAGGTGCTCGTGCTGCACGCGTTCCTGTGTGACAAGGCGGAGGAGGCGCAGGCGTTGACCTACTGGCAGCTGCAGGCGTACATCGAGGCCTTCGAAGACCTGAAGAGGAAACGGTTGCTGAAGCAGCGGCGAAAGCAGGCGATGTCCGGGTCGCTACCCGAGGGCGCCGAGGCCGAAACGCTAGCTTCGCCACCCGCGCACGGCGCCGCCGCCAGCGCCATGGGTGCTGAAGGTCCTGGTCCCAGTGGAGCTCCATCTCGACCTCCAACGTCACCCGGACCGAGTAAAGACGCCGCCGTCAAACCAAAGCGAACGAACTCCACAGCGTCAACCACCTCGTCATCATCGTCATCCAGTTCATCAAAGAAAACGACGCCGAACACATCGCGAAAAAAGTCATCTAAAGAATCGAAGAAAGCTGCAGCCGCTGCTGCTGCGGCGGCGGCTGCGGCGGCACAATTGCCTCATAAATCGCCGGACCCTGTCGCGCGTCAAACCGGCGGCATTCAGACCAACGGCTCCATCATACAAATGCCCCAGAAAGAAGAGCCCCATAAACTCATGAATGACGCGTGGCCGCCGACTCGACGCGGCCCGCCAGCGTTACTTCGAGGTCCGCCACCCGACATCGGTACAATCGGCGCCGATCTACCGCCGCTGGAGAGATCGCGGAGGGGCCAGGGCAGCGCAGATTCCAGAGACTCGGCGTACGGTGAAGGGGACGAGGAATTCCCAATCACGTTCCTACCTACCGGTGGAGCGGGTGCGTCGTCGCCACCCCCAGCGTCAACAAGTGCCGCTTCTGCGGCGCCGAGCGGCGCGGCGAACGATCCCGTCATTCCCGGGATAGCGCCGCGGAGATCGAGCGAGTCCGAGGGCCCAGTGAGAGTCAAAGCGTTCGAGAGTAGGATTCAAGAACTGCATCAGTTGGTGGAGATGGATGCCGAGAAGCTGAAGAAGATGATGATACAGGAATACCCGACTCTGTCTAGGTAGGATTCTTTCTCATTATCTCACACTATTTCATCTTTTGTTGGCATTCTCTTCGAAGACGTGCCCACGACTTGGTAGGCATGACTAAAATTTGTGTAAAAGAACCCATTTTGTATATCGCATAGAGTCTTTTAGTCATGCGTGCCAAGTCGTGGGCACGTCTTCGAAGAGAATGCCTATTCTATAATGTCAAGTCTAAGTTTGTTAGCCATGTCAGAGCAGCATCTGTTGTTTGATGAATCCCCGTAAAGCCATCGGGGAAACATCTGAGAGGGCAGTCAATTATCACATGCTGCACTGTCTGGTCTAGTCATGCACGTGCAGTGATAGTAATATATTTGTTTCGTTTTGGTTGAATTACTATTAAAGTTTCCATCTTGACGCATTCCATGTTGCCTCTATGTCGAGAAATTTAATTATGAGATAGGTACCACGCAGTGTAATCATCATCATCATCATCATCATCATCATCATCATCATCATCATCATCATTATTAATAGTACTGCCATCATCAACACTTTATCAAATTCCTCTCATACGAAGCGAAGGTGTAAATATGGTCAAAATCACGATAAAGGTAATGAGATGCTAAGTCCTCAAAATCCCACTGAAATTCTAGCAGTTCCTTCATACCCTGTTTTATTCGTATTAACAATAGAAGCATGGGACAGGTTTCGTTTTTTTCAAATGTCCCTTTCGTTAAAAATATATTTACTTTTGAAGTGTTCAGATGTTAAAGTTAAACTATCCACTGGATAGTCGCAACCGTGTACAAAGTCAGTGCAAAGTCAGTGCAACAACACCACCAACCTCGTTCGCTGAATAGTGCAACAGACTTTCGACTCGCGGTAATTTTCATTTCAATTTCGCAAGCTTGGTGTTTATTCCAAAACTTGTATCAAATTCCTGAATAAAAAATTATCGCTGTTACACACAATAGGATTTATGACAATCGCTTGACGCCAGATTTTTACAATCAGACAATGCAATCAAACCATGACATAAAATCATGTACAGTTGAGGCTTTAAAGGACTATGGTAACTTTTTTGGCATTTTCAAAAACTGACAAATGGTTGATAACATGTTTATTTTGGTGAACTAATTTATTTACTGGGTGAATTGATGGGTGAAAATACCATGCCAAATGTATATCTCATATGAGCGAATAGTGAGCAAACGTGCACGGTGTTATATGATAACTCATTGCCTTAACTTTGTACATTGTTGAAACGATCCACAGGGAGACTTTCAAATTCAAACAGTTCATTCATAAATACTATCTGTGTAACGAAAGAGAAAATTCGGGAAACCCAAACCTGTTCCATGCTGATATTGGTAATATGAATACAACGAGTTATGTGAGAACTGCTAGAGTTCCAACTAAGTAACATTTTTCGATTTTGACAATGTTACGAGATCCCTTTAAAACGGGAAATTACACCACTACCACCTGATGATATTTTAATTATCTTATGACTTGTGGGGCGCGATGTTATCTAGGCATTGATATTCATGAATACAATTTGTTCAGAAGGGCTTGATCATAGAGTAACTATAAGCTTGATGGCCTAGAGGCTATAGATCTGAAATTATAGATCTGAAACAATCAATATTTTGAACATTATCTTGTCAATCGAGCAAAACAAATCAGGATCTTATTCCGATAATAAATACGATTATTAATGCCAAGAAATAATAACTGTACTGACGCTGTTAGCTGTTCAAAATTGTTTCTAGCATTAATGTATTTTATTTTGATAGTTGTACTGTACAAGGAGTTGGTTATATAATCATATAATTAATATGAATGTTTTTTATTTGTCATCTTAAGATATACATGGTAGCATATCAGTTAATGTGGAACCAGTGGAAAATCATAAATATAATGGGGGAGGGGGGGGGGATCGAAAAACCAGTCTGGTTCTTCAATAAAACACTCCCACTCCCCCTCCTGAGATCCAAGCCGGGGTGTGGAGGGAGATACCCATTCTCATTGTGGCAACTTTGGAAATTAGGGTAGGCTTACAGAAAAAGCATTATCAATTACTGTTTAATAAATTGTATTGATTTCTTTGGGGGCAGTATATGGATGATATTTAACATATTTAACACGTACCGACCTGTAATGCGTTGTGGCTTTTCGCGTCGTCGTCTTCTTTTACCTTTCTTTTTTTTAGGGGGTGGAGATAAGGCGATGTTGCAACTATACGGATACACACAACAATACTTTTCCAGCAAATACAATATTCTAAAATACTTTTTGCTCCCTTGGAAGCAATTTTAGTCTGGAAGTTGTATAAAGACCCGTACGGTGACAAAGCAACCACAATGGTGACATCGCAATTCACCGCACACATCGCAGTCTTCGCAATTCAGACCGTATGAACGCATGCTTTAGAATGGTGATGCGTTTCCAATTATTTTTTTTTCTTTCTGGAAACATATTTTTGTGAACTTGTTGATGGAATGGAATACTAAAGATGTTACCTTTCTTTAATAAGAATATTATTTTTGGGTGGTGGTACCCTTTAATGTCGGTTGGTGTATTTTTTATTTTTTTATTTGGTTGGTTAGTCGGTTGGTTGGTTAGTTGATATTTACAGACACGATCAATCCGTCGTGATTATTTGTGTGTGGGACCGTCGCTTATCGTCACCATCCGAGAGACGCAGCCAGGGTTTCGCACCTGGAGCGATTTATGCAAATAATAAGAGCGTTGACCACTAGACCAGGGAACCGTTTCAGAAAGAGATGCTATCGATTGCAAAGTTGCAAGTCAGAAAATGTGCGCATTTGAACCAATCAGATGAGCGCATTTAGTCACATGATCGGACTTACAGTTAATCGCAACGTTACAATCGATTGCATCTCTTTCTGCAACGGAGCCCTGGACAGTCCACTTTACATTAACATAATTTACAGGTTTTATAAAGTCAAACCTGTGTATAGTGACCACCTAGAGAAATCAATAAGAGTGTCGACTGAATAGACAGGTGGCCTCTATAGACATGGTCTGCAGGTGATCTACATTGGTTGCCAGTAGAGGCATGATGGCTGTTATAGACAGGTGGCGGCTGAGACATGCATATTTTACTATATACCGCGTGTACTTATAATAATATAAAGAGTATTATAAAGGGTGTAAAGGGGTGGGCCCGTGTGACAGGCGAGCTGGTATCTCGAAAATAATACAGAAAATAAACATGCAAGTTGCTTGAATGGATATATACCCATGGCCAATCCATTGGAATGTTAATTTTGGTTGAATTAATTTTGCATTCACGCGTGCAAAAAGAAAACATCCCAACCCAACCAACAACCTCGACTTTACTGTTATATGCCATATTTGTTTCTTCTGAAATTTAATATAATATTTGATAATTTTTATGCGCCGTTTGGCTGATTCTCTTTTTGGTATATACAAAGGAACCCATTTTTAAAATGATGGGTGGAGTTTTCCGTGTAAACATTGGAAAGACGTCATAATATTAGAACTGAATGCGTTACAATGAGAGTGCCCTTTGAGTGCGGACAATACGGGTGAATGGTGTGGGTGCATTGTTTAACATGCCGGACAAAAATTGAGAAATTCCTCAACTTGCTGTAACATCATCAACTACATCAAAAACAGTTACAACATCAACAAACAACAACAACAACAACAACAACAACAACAACAACATCAACAGCAACAATAACAGCAGCAGCAACAACCACAGTTATGTAGCAGCATCAACAAACACACCAACAGCAGCAACAATTATGTAGCAGCATATTAACGACGATAACAACAACAAGCATGAGGCAAAATTGTATGCTTACATTTTTCATTTCGACCATTTCGATTTTAGCATAATCATTTACATATTATTCCGTATACGCTGTATGCCTGTATACATATATCTAAGACAAAATACAGATTTCAGTGCAATAACGAGGGGTAATTAAATGCGCTAACTTCATATTGGTGTTTCAAAAGAAGACGTTTTGTTCTCACTTCTTCAAAATGTCCAAATGGGTTGGGCGCGCAAGTTGCGAATGTAATTTCACGCACGGACTATTGGTTATTATTCTCATTGTATGTATTTTTACATAAAATTTACTTTTATTTCACGTTTTCTGTCACGTCGTTGACCAAATTTGTATTTTGTAAAAAAAAATAATGAAGATCTGCTAACTATATTGGGTTCACTTACATTATTCGAACTACCATACAACCGCACAAGCTTAATTATTTCCATTCTAAATCTATTTCAGAAGCTAGGTCTTTACAAGTCTAAGTAAGGAACGCAGTGTTTTTGTAAGCATTTTAGTACCTACTATATTATTAAAGAACCTTAGTTTGCAACTAAAATGATATCTTGGTACAAACTTAACCCTCTCATGGAACAGGAAAACTTGACCGAAATATATCCGACATAGCAATAACTTTATTGTATATGTGGATTTCGTGTATTGCATTGTGTTTTAGTAACAGCTTAATAAAATTATTTGTATGATTGTATCACAGTCGCCGGGCAATGAACGCTTATAATAAATACATTTTAATAATATGCCAAGTATATAAACCAGTATTGAATATTTTATTGGTCCAACCCAATGGATGATTGTCCTGGGTTCACAATATCACAAATTCACAATTCATATCAATTAATCAAGATTCATATAATAAAAACATCTGAATTTCAACATTTAAAAGCATGTACATACATACATCGTCAAACCCCGTTATCATAGATACAGTATACAAATTAAGAAAAGGCAAGTGGAGACCGAGATAAAGAAAATCTGGTATTTACCTGTTTTATTTGATTTTTGAAAGATATGACAAGTACACAGAATGAACGTCAAACAGAAGTATATATCTTTTAGTCAACAAACAACACATTTTAGTTGACATAATCCCGGTTGCCCTCAAACACCCAGGGAGTATTTACTGTATTTGACAACGAGTCGAATGAATTGTGTTGATTTGGGAGGGAGTGTTGTAAAATATGTTGCCATCAGTGGAAATCCGTACATTCGTAGGCGCACCGAGGTTTTTTTGTTTTTTGTTTTTTGTTGGGGGGGGGGGGGGGGGGGTGGGTTGTTCAAACACCGTGGGGGTTTTGGGGGTGTTCAAACACCGAGGGGGTTTGGGGTGTTCAAACACCGAGGGGGTTTGGGGGGTGTTCAAACACCGAGGGTGTTTTGGGGGGGGGGGGGGGGGTGTTCAAACACCGAGGGGGTTTGGGGGTGTTCAAACACCGAGGGGTTAGGGGGTGATCAAACACCGAGGGTGTTTGGGGGGTGTTCAAACACCGAGGGGGTTTGGGGGGTGTTCAAACACCGAGGGGGTTTGGGGGTGTTCAAACACCATGGGGTTAGGGGGTGATCAAACACCGAGGGTGTTTGGGGGGTGTTCAAACACCGAGGGGGTTTGGGGGTGTTCAAACATCGAGGGGCTTTTCTTGGGGGGGGGGGGTGGGTTGTTCAAACACCGTGGGGGTTTTGGGGGTGTTCAAACACCGAGGGGGTTTGGGGGGGGGGGGGGGTGTTCAAACATCGAGGGGTTTTTCTTGGGGGGGGGGGGGGTGTTCAAACACCGAGGGGGTTTGGGGGGTGTTCAAACACCCCCTTTAGCGAACAAAATTACTGTTTTAGGTATTCAAACACACCCCAACCACACCACTGAATGAAGCTAAAACACCCCCTTGAAAGAAAAAAAACCTGGGTACGACTATTGTGTACATTTACTATTCATCACACTGACTTTATCTATTTTTTTTTTTATTATCACTTGATTCATTTCATAACAGGATCCGTACTTTGGCCCGTTTTTTATGTATTCTTTTGTGTCATAAGAATGACATTGCATTATTATCAGCTAGCCAGTTCATGAGTATGGTATTGATCCATCATTGGATTATATATATTATAAGTTCTACTTTAAATGGATGTCATGTCATTTTGTATATTATATTATTATCATCTGACACTTTTCAGAGAGAATTATGTAGCATTCATTACACAGTATAGGAACAAATAATCAGTATACAATCATTTATACATACAAATAATACAAATTAACAAAAAAAAAGAGCGCGAAATCCGGTAATGATGCTTAATTCTCAAATCACATTGAACCGGTTTCTAATTTCATATGTATAATTCATGGTCATAGTATACATCCAGGTTGACTTTTGTCCATCAGTAGCAAACCGATATAGCCACATTTGCCATCAATGTATGATAATTGAAATTCAAGTTGGTAAAAATAATGCCCCCCTCCCCAAATCAAGAAAATATGGCGCCATGAATTTGGAATGTGACAATCTGAAGGGGTCCCCTTAAAAAAATAACACGTCATAATCTGAAGAAATCTTCAGTATAAACCTAATTCCCACACCCATACGTTTTGATATAACAATAACTGGTTATTTGCAGCTATCAAACGTGTATATTTGTAGTAATGTTGCTCCCGCAGTCTGCTCCTGTTACTCGATTTGCTGCGTAAACTCCCTAAGCATGCTAAGAAGTATGTCGTATTTGCGCCCCTATTCATGTTAAGAAGTTCATTGTATTTGCTCTTTTCCTTTCGTTGGTTTCGATATTTGCATGGTCGGGTCGTTGTTGTCTTATTTCTTTGATATCCGATTGCCCTATCTATAAGCTATATAATGCTACACATCCGTGGGCAAGTGGGGGGGGGGGGGGGGGGGGGGGGGTGGGGGGTATATTTTATCTTTCTCTCTTCATCTCTTCGTTAACCCCAAGAGTGCCAAATTAAATAAGAATCATCATGAACCATGTCTTTGTACGTAGACAAGTTCAAATGAATAGCCTAGTCCACACACTCATCTTTTTTAAATCATCACTTTATTAGGCAAATTCCGCCAAAAAAAAGGGAATACATATCCCAGGACACTCACTCTGTCATATAATTGCCAGCGCAGGGCAGAAAATACAATTGATAGAAGCTTGGTAATAATTGAAAGCCATTAAACACTTGTCTATTTCGTGCACAACGAAATATATCTAATGCCATGAGTCGATCATTAGACCACCATGGTCTTCAACTCAGAACGTTACCACTCCCCGACATAGGCATAGGAGGGGAGGGGTGGGGGGGGGGGGGGGGGCGGTGGGGGGAGGGTTGCGGCTCACTAAAGAAAACTGCCAAATCAGGCAAAAACGTTCAATATTCCTGCAGAAGCATGTCATTGCATGTCATATTCGGGCAAACCCATGGCATATTCAGGAAAAGTCATAGCACGTATATCATTTTGGGGCGGCTAAATCATGATAACTTATGTAACTTTATTTATAGATATACGAAGTTAAAAAAAGTTACAATATCTATTCGTTCATTTGTCGTTTGCAATTCATGACTCCATCCAACATCAGGATCGCGTGAAAGAAACAGGTTTTGCCTCAAAGATTTCCAAGGGTACGTAGTGCGTGTTTATTCGAGTCTCGGCTCAATTATCATCAAGTCCGACCCTGTCATGGCTTCACAAAATGAGGGGTATTTTAACTAGGTCTCAATTTCTCTCTCTGATTACGTGTAGACGAATAACAAACCAGTGACAGAGATCACTGCTGCACAGACATGGGGTCAATGTCATTCGATTCACGATGACAATACCGTCTAGTTATGAAAAAATAAGGATTTTTGACAAGGTACACGTTCCCCTCTTTCTCTCTCTTTGTTGACGTACATTCTATGCTTTTTCTTGAGTTTTGTGTACTGTATTATTGTTAAAGCCCTTGTTACATATCACCGGATAGTGTTAATAGCCCGGTCACATATCAACGGATTGCGCAAACGTATGTCAAACGGAGAGCTAAATTTTCCATCCGTTCTATGCGTTTTTTGTCCGTTCCTTGTCCGGTGATTTGTATATGAAGCAATGGAGACGACTTTCATCACCGGATAATTTAATTTCGCAAATTGTCTATTCGTTGGGCATACGTTTCCGCCATCCGTTGATATCTGACCGGGCCATAACGGACGCCCGACGTACATCAAACATATTTCCAATCCGTTCGTCTCCGTTCGTATGCGATTCTTGCCCGTTTCGTGTTCGGCGAATGCGTTCCTTGTCAGGCGATGTCCGTTGTTTTATCCGGCGGAAAGTTTCGTGCATGCAGCAGTGGAGACAACTTTAACCATAGGATTTCGCAACATTTCTATCCGTCGGGCATCCGTTTAAGTTATCCGATGATATGTGACACCACCCTAATGGCGATAACAAAGCTCAATAGAAGTCAGTGGTAATAATCACCGTTGCACAGACATCCGTTCAACATAACTCTGAACAAAATGACAATGCACTATAAAGAATTAATTAATTTTTACAAGGCATTCAATTCCCTTTTATTTGTATTTCTGCATGGTTAATATTAATAACAATTTACAAACTTCAATAGAAGTCAGTAACAAGAATAACATTTGCAAATGCATGCTGTCAATGCAATTAATTTTCCATATACGAATTTTAATGAATCATGTCGTCGTCGTCGTCATGGTCGTCATGGTCGTCATTGTCGTCGTCATCATCATCATCATCATCATCATCATCATCATCATCATCATCATCTAATCTTTTCATATACTTTATATATGTTACTTTAAAAAATATTAATTTGATTATTTGTCTCGTTTTTTGTTTTCCCTTTCTCGAATCCAGGAAAATCTACTTCAAGGTGTCAGTGGACAAGAATGGCACGGTTTCCCGGGTGTCAACGAATCAGGCCGACGGGGGCGCAGCCGCGACAACCAACATCCCACTTACAGGGGAAGATAGCGTGGTGTAACCATGGCGATACCAACGATTTCACTAGCCGCCTTTGGTAAAACTGGACTATGAGAGTACACATATATAATTTGTGTGAGTTTCAACAGTTACTGTATACCTGATGACTGTGGGTAATTGTTGCGCCTGGAGAGTCACACTCCCGTGATGTCACATCGTGATGTCACATCGTGATGGACATGTGCGCGAAATAAAACTTTACTTTCATCATTATTTTGTTTATGATAAGTTGGTAACAATGGCACGAGGTTTTTTTCCGGGAAGACTGATGAGGCAACACCTTTGCAGAATTGTACCTAGACACATCGGACAAGAGGCCAGTAATGTATTTGGTGCATTGATAACTATACAATGTGTGACATACGCATCTTTATAAATGTTATTATGATGTTACAGTTACTGTGCTATTTCATGTATATAAGAGGCTGTTCAAGTAAACGCCCGCGTCCGGATCAGTCATAATGCATCTAATATCATACAATCCTAACACTGGAACCAATGGTCGACATATTGTTAGAAGTTGATGTCAAATGACAAAGGGGGAATAATTCAAACATGATTTTGATCTGCCTCTTCGTCGAACTTCGTCAAACCTCGTCAACCCTATTCAACCCTCGTCAACTTTCGCCAACTATCGTCAACATTCGTTGACGTAACCTCCGTAAAATCCGACATCAAATATATACACCCATTTGGCTAATAAGTACAGAATGAAAATCAGATTGAAATTAGATCGAAATCGTCCACATTCGTCGCCTGGTAGGAAACACAGTAGGACATCGAGATAGAAATGCTTCGAAAAAGGGGGAAAAAACTTTTGTGGTGAATTTCAAATAGTAAATGTTATAATTGTATCATGGAGGTCCGTCCATGTATGATGTGGAGGTCTGCATTTAAGTTGTAAACGGTCACCAGGTTAAGTCTGCGTCCGTCTGTCTTTTCGTCAACCATCGTCAACATTTGGCAATTTCTCGATATATAACAACAAAGCTTCGGTAGTACTAGTTAACCTTCTGCATTGATCGTTATTCCTCTGCATCAAAACATTACGTAAACCTAATGATATCGTAACCCAACCCGCCAGAGGAGACAATGTCAATGTTTCCATGCTTTAAATCTTCGTAAACCTTCGTCAACCATCGCCGAACTTCGGCAACATTTGGCATCCTTCGTCAACCCTTCGGTGCCGATCAAATGCGAACACTAACTTCATCACATTATTTGCTCAACATATGAGTGAAGAACAAAAGCCATTTAGGGTGTAAAACTTTGATTGAACTTATATTTAGCCCAGTAAAGTAAGTGACCCGAGCTGGGACCCGTTGGAATACATAATTGGCTATCATCGGCAGCGGTTTAACCGCGATTTCTTGAAATGGACGCGGGATGCACAACATTTCTAAATTCCATCGCAACCCAACTGCGTAGGTTTTTATTTGTATAATTATGTTACATACCTTCATGATACCTTCTTGCTACTATGTGTTGCAGTGTAAAATGTTTATTGTACCGCGGATATTTATATGTCGTTATTAAGACTAACAAAAGCAGTGTATGGTTCCAATTTCATAACAATTCTGCTTGCTTAGTTTCATGCTAATTCGGAGCATAGATGACGGGGCTGAGAACGCAACATGTGATTTATGTTTGTATACCTATAGGGCTAACTTAGCAGTCAAAAGGGCTAAATCAGGTCACCCTATAGATAGCGGTTAAAAGACATCTTAAGTTCAAGTTCATGCCTATACCATGGCATTCTTTTATCCCTATCATCTGAAATAGACTTAGCATGAAGTTAGAAGGGTTCATGATTATGGGCCTAGATTGATTTAATCGGACGAAAACCACCATAACCTTTACTTGTAGTGTTTCGTTGACTTCGACACAGTTTTATTTCATCGGATGAGAAAAAAACCGCCTGGACATTTACTTGAAGGGTTCTTGGAAATGGACGCAAGTTGATTTAATCAGACAAAAACCGCCACGATCAATATTTACTTGAAGGGTTTACATGGTTTATGTTTGTGGTCCGCATGAATGCTCGACTTAATCTGACGAAAACCGCTTTAATTATAAAACACCACAATGTATGCTATCACCGACTTTTGGAGGGCCGAGTTAATTAACCCTCCTGATAGTGGAAGTCGGTGCAGAAAATCTAGTGCATGCATGAACATGTATTTGGGGCAGGCAATAATATTGTTTTGTGCATGATTTAAAAAAATAAACGCGGATACAGAACTGTCATGCACGTAAAACCATAATGATAAATAAATATTTGTGAAGTGAAATGAAATGAAAAGGATGCAAGGAGAAGTGCCATTGTTTTGCGCTGGTGCAGATAGCGGAAAGTGAACAATACTAGTGCGGAACACTCCTCTCTGTGTCTAAGTTCTGTGACCGTGTCAATAATATTAAGAGCTTAATTACAAAAGGCGCTAAATCCACTCTCCATAACAATCGAGTTAACGATATCAATTACTCTACGTAGCTCTAGAAAGGACAACTTACACAATCATAACCAAAATATGTAACGCAGAACTTTCATATTCCCGTAAGTATGTGTACAAAGTTTGGCAAAGAAACCCGTTTTTCTCGAAAGTTGAAAAACAGGATTTAGCGCCTTTTGGAATAAAGCTCTTTATTATGCACATAGTGAAACGAGGTACGCACCCACTATGTATTATAACCGGACAATAATATGGCAGGGGCGGTGGACGGGGGGGGGGGGGGGGGGGTGCAAAGGAGGTGTATGCCCCTTGGTAATTGCCCCACGTAGTGACGTAGCCTGGTCCGACTGATTGGATATACACTCTACGCATTTCTGTATTGCTTCAAATTATCACCCTTATATATTTTTTAAAACTACGTTTCGTAAAATTATTGGGGCAAGTGCCCCTCATAACTACGCCTCGCAAATATGTTGCCCTTACTGCCGCCTCCCCCACTCCGAACATGGAATGCGAAATATGTTATAGTTTGATTAAAAAGGGGTGGATTCTGGCTACGCCCCCAAGATTATAATAAATCGATAACATTGTTGTAGAATTGCGGTAGGGGTGCAGCCTCGGCTAAATCCAAACAAATAACGTTTCTTTATTTTAAACTGTATGTTTTAGGTTTTTTTTAGACACCTTTAAAAAACACCTTTTAGCTGACAAGGGCAATCCATCCCACTATAGTGGTGAATAAATTAATACAAATGGAACCAAACCAATGGCAGTAATGAATTTAATTTCACTTCATTAGGGTGGGTTAGGGTTAGGGGACCCCCCCCCCCCCCCCCCCCCTCCCGAATCAGTCCGACTATGCATGGTAATACAAATGCCCACACCCTGACCTCCGTTGATATAAACTACGTCGTTAACAGTTATGATTATATTTGCGCATGTACAAGCATAACAAATTGAAACAAGTTTTATATTCTAGATTTCTTTTTGACAATCAAAATATTCATGTTATGTCGTATCGTGTTTATTATTACAGGTGTTGCTATTATCTCTTTATTCTATGCTACGTCGAATACTTATATATATTAGACATGTACAATAATAGTTTCTTTATAATGAATACATTTTATAGTGTATAGTGACTGCAGAATAAAATATATTTCGAATAGTCTTTTATGTGTAGGCTTGTATAGATTTTTACCTACGATATTTGCAATATGTTTTATGTTAAGTTGAATGAGAAGTTAATGTGTCTACCATGTCTCACAAATATATCTCCGCTACAAAAAGTTTCATATATGCTAAACATGTCATGACCAAAGAAATAGAGCTGCTACTAAATCTAAATTATATGTTTGAAATCAAGAATGTATTTTCAACCGAGATTCGCATGATACTTCATCTATTTTTTCGAAACCACATTGATTATTTTAGAATGTAGATTGGTGTTGTTGTTGAAAGTATAATACCTATTTCAGAACAGTTACTATTAATTTACGACAAAAAATATGTTTATATTGTGTAATTTGTAAACCCATATTAATTACATATTTGTTCTCAATACGTCTGAAATCTTATTTTATATTATGATAATTGTCACGATTATACTGCCTCAGACGTTGATAAGATAAAATAAGATAATTTGATTGGTCTTCAAACATATATATGTTATAAAAAATGTGTCATCCAGTGGCAAATGGAAAAGAAGGCAATAATAACAATAATGAACTTCATTACAATTATAACAATTTCTATAAACATTCAAAAACATTTACTTGTAGGCATGATCATGCTTTGCATGCCTACACAACACCAAATAATGAATTATCCCTATTTGGTTGCATCTGGTCATGACTGGACTAATGAACTTTATACAACACTTCATATACCATTATTTAATTAAATTCTTCCAAAAAGCAGTTGACTATAAGACTAATGAACTTCACACATAATAACGTCATTAAAAACTTTCATAATCCTAAAATACAGAGTAAATACAGTCTCTTATAATCATAAATAAATAGATAATCTCTTATAATCATAAATATGTACGTCGCAGACTTGATCTTCTCTAGATGTTAAATCCACCTCGAACAAAATGAAGTAAATGTTACAATTATATACACAGTATATCGTTGAAATTGCCCCGATACAAACAATAATAATACTGTTGCTAATTATTTTAAGTAAGCGTATATCGCGTCAATCCCCATCATAAAGTTATAAAGCTATTTGTCTTTAATGATGGAGTATTATGCTGCTGCATTGTTTCCTGTAAAATATATCTTTATTCCACTGCAAGGTAAACTATTAAATTTCTTTGTAAATTCTATAACTTCCCCTAGAAACCTAACATTCTGATATCAAAAGTTATTAAATTAACGCCGAAAGACGAGCCCATAATAGTCATGAGATAATTATATAACTTTTAGTTTTTAATATCAGCATGAAATAATAATGTTTTATTTTTAGTTAATAAACATAGTAAAAAAACATGTGAATACAATTAATATTCTATACCGTATTATATGTCTCTCATATGTATTGCTATTTTCTGTCATGCTTATATATCTTGCTTTTTATAACGTTCTATCATGATGATATTGATGATAATGTATACAATTAGGATATTAAAACAATATGTTTATTGTATATATGTACGCTTTTGAAATAATAACTGCTTTCGATCGTGGCTATTATAATTTAACGAAAACGTGTGCGCCAAGTTATGTGAGATGTGAGAAGTGCACATGTGAAGATGTGAAATGGTTCATTCCTAACCCCGACACACAAACGTATAAATCTACATACATACACACATACGTAGGCACAGATTGACACCCACACATATACATACGTACAAATATGGTACAATATGATTTTTTTTTAAAAAGAGGAACACAAAATAAACTCATAGATCAATTACGCGAAACAACAGGAACAACTTCCAGTAATCATTCTGTAAATTGATTTGTATATAATATTTGTGTATATTCGTGCATGAATGTGTATTTATGTGCATGTACATGTAGGCC
This sequence comes from Echinarachnius parma, assembly GCA_037951105.1. Taxonomy (NCBI): domain Eukaryota; kingdom Metazoa; phylum Echinodermata; class Echinoidea; order Clypeasteroida; family Echinarachniidae; genus Echinarachnius; species Echinarachnius parma. Next base: position 142,247 of record JBAMJV010005957.1, read on the forward strand.
TATATGTCCATTATGGCTGTATGTGAGTCTATTATGTAGCATATGTGCGCATGTGTATGTGCAGTCGGTGTATATGTTTGTTTTATTCTCATGAAGTCAGTAAATGAATACGGGAGATAATGGATATAATTATCCGTTGCCAAAAGCATTCATATATCAATACGTGCATATGAATGGGTCTCTATATCTGGGAGTATAAATAGGTACCTTGGTCAGGTGTCACTTAGCTGAACGCATCAAAAGGGTCTAGTATGCTCCCCAGGGAGTTGAGAACAGTGGTAATACAGTCGTAATACTAATAAATGGCATCACGAGTGTCTGCTAAACAGATGTGTGCGCGGTAGGCTATATGATGGTTATTTTTTTTTACAGACTGTATGAAGGGACCTCATATCAGTTTATGTGTTGCTTTCTTATTGATATTGTCATCAATATATTTGTTTAATGGCGCCCTACGTAGGACGTTTAACAAGACCTTTCAAAATACAGAATTTATAAATGCATATATATTTATGACTAAATATCATCATATAAAAAAAATAATAATAACATTAAAAAAAACGAATTAACATCAACAGGCAAACAACTATCTCTTCCACCCGACCCGAGAAATATAATATTAGTTGTTATATTCATATATTGTAGGTAATAAATATTAGCCATTCTGGCATAGTATTCTATACAAACAGTCCTATTCTCCCGCAAAAAAGGAGAGAGAGAAAAACAAAACAACAAACAAAGAAATTAAAGTATGGGAATTTCATTAGAACACTTAAGTTTTTGTCGGTACATTACATGTGACAATGTTTTTATTATTTTATTACATTTTGCTAGATAAATTATGCTAGCAAAGTAAATTAATCATTATTTAACTGGCTATTGTCATAAAAGATTATTGACTGAGGAACTTTTTAAAAGAAAGGTGATACATAAACATAATAATAACAAACTCGTGATAAATCATAATAACGATGATAACGGCATGCTTATACCAAAGACCGGTTAAGTCGCTTATTGAAATATAAAATGGTACCGTACGTGATTATTAATTGAAAAATATTCAAGATGCATAGACTGATACACATTATTATGCTTCTAATAAAGTTATTTGCATTTCACAATATACCGTTGAATAGTGTAGTATGTCACATTATACTGTAAACGGTCGGAGAGGGAGCTAGACCAAATTGAAAGTGATTGAACATTGAGCGGAACCGCTCGGATCCGGATATATATGCGCAGCGCAGTCGATCGCTATCGATATATCGCGCGCCCGGCCGGATATCAATATATCGGATGTCAATTCGAGATTGTGCATGCATTGTTGTTTACGTTCATAGTTAGCAACGTGTAATGGATGTAGCCGAAATCTTTACTTTCTGGAGGATGATAACATAGGAATAACGAATTCAAGATGGAAAGAGCTGGAGACGGATCTTTGATAAACATACAACAAGTTTTTCAGGTGAGAATACATTCCCCATTATTGTTTTGGGTAAAAAATAAGCACCCCTTTTGTACTGTGAAAAGGCAGGCATCAACGATCGCCAGCCAGCAGGTGTTACTGCCCCAGTAGCTACGGGGAGGCTGCCAGCTGATTGTCCGCTGGGATGGGATATGGTTACACCGCGTAAAAAGCAAAGTCGACGCGCGCCGATAATATCCACTCAGTGTTTTGGGTGACTTTGTTTGTGTTTTTGTGTTTGTGTGTTTATTTATCTGTCATACATGATGATCAGAAGTAGATCTAGTAAATCTAAGTAAGAGTAAGACAAATGATGATGCGATTGATGATTGATCATTTTGAGTTATCGTTCAATCGATGGACAATGCACACAGAAACTTTCAAGTTTCAGTTTCAAACGTGTTTACAAATTACATCATGTTCATTGTAAATTTGTAAATTGTATGTCAATTTTGGATGTGCTGAACAAAACAGTTGTTCAATTTTGGTACTTTCGACGCAGCTCTCGTCCTAGCGGCCTATGGGGTCAAATCGGAGCCGTTGGCGTTGTTTACCTATCCCCGGGTCAAAACTTTTCAATAAATATTAAATATTTGATTCAATAGTCAATACTTACTAACTTAGTTAAAGCATTCATGTTAATTTCTCGGATTATACTATCATGACTATTAATTTCAAAACTGCAATTGCCATTCTAAACTTTCGTTCTATAGATCTGTTATTATTTTTGGATTCTTTCCACACCTAGTATGGGGTCAAATTGGAACAGGTCACATCTACAAAGTATATGGTCCACTCAGGTGGACCATTTACGCGCAATATATGGTAATACACGGGAGATTACCATACTGCCTATTCATACACTGTACCGTTCATCAGTTGAACGTTGTGTGTTAGGATGCATCGGTAATGAAAACAGACGGGAAATGATCCTTTTTTTTCTACATTTTGCAATCTTCAAAACAACAAAGTCGGTAATTATTATCAAAGTATATGACTTAGAGATCACATAAACGAAAGTTGTTTTGCATTTGCTGGTAAATTTAGGGAGAAATCGGCCGACAAAAATAGTTTATTATTTGGATAGTGCAGCAGGCGGAAGAGGTTGATCTCCACACAATGCTACTGTAATGTACCTATGTGTGGAACAGGTGACCTATTCAGTATTCATTACTCACATAGAACTTATCGCACTTAGCGTTGTTTGACTGGAATATCACGAGTTTGGTATCAGAATGTAGGGGCCATCGACAGCTTTCTCCTCGCATACAAATGGTATAACGTTGAGTCTATGGCAGCATGCGAAAGCCAATCAGAAGGCGCCTTTAGCTGCAGCATGGGTTGGCTTTATGCAAATGAGTCCGATCGGATCGCGAGCTGGTTTGAACGTAACGCGCATGCGCGGGATGGGAGGTATAGTTCTACGTGTTACTAACATCTTATACAAACTACGATGAACTATGATCCATGCTTGCTTGAAAAAATAAATATATTTTAAAAGGTTCTACTTAAAACAAGTATTTCTAAATTTTGATTCTTTCCAAGCAGCTCTCGTCCTATGGGGTCAAATCGGAGCAGGTGACCTTCCCCAGGGTCACAATGTCATCGCACCGTTGGATCTGCTGTCGCCACACCAGCAAGAAGAAAAAGCGTGACAACTGCGTGACAGCCGTTAATCTCACGCGACGCAGCCCCCGAGCGCTCACGTGGCCATGCTCAGCAGACTCGGCAATGATGAATCCCAGGAAACCATGGTTGGCTCTCAAAGGTTGGTCTTGGCTTTTAATTATTGGGCAGGTCCAAGCTAATGTCCCCCTTGATGGTGAAAATTCATCTTCATTTTAGCTTTACAAATTTGGTATCATTTCAAAGCTAAAAGTCTGAAGTTTAGATTTTTAGTACAGAAATTTGCATAATATGCATATTTAACGAGTAGTGAGCATCTAATTTGCATATTTCAAATATTAGCGTGACGTACGGGACATTGTAATTTCTATTTTTAATTTTTATTTTATCAATCAAGCTTTAATTTCATATATGGGGACTAGTAAAACTAATCACTAGCAATAGTTGACCAAATTTTTAAGTGTCAAAATTAATTAATTATGCTATTTAGGGCGTGTCCAAACTGCAATGTCCCGTACGTCACAAAAATGAACACCTTTTTTAAATATTTCAGTATGAAACACTTAATTTTTTTCTTTCATATTTTGTGAAGTTCTAATTTATCATACTCTTGACTGGCTAGCTAAGTTTTATGAAAACAGCATTTTTCGTTTTGATTTTATTAGCTAATTAAGACATGTGACGTACGGGACAAAAGTGTGACGTACGGGACATTTTCAGTGTTAAAGCAATGGCAAGCCAGGTGAAAATTATTTGTTTTGTGTTTTACCACTGATCATCATTAGAATTCTTGCTTAGATAGTCTTAACAATTTCAGAATAAATAGGTCTTACCTTTATGAGTTACCTCTAAAAGTTATTACATAATTACCACATCATACTTCGCGTTATAGCTACATACTGATGAAAATGTGTCTGGAGGGGGAAATTTGAAATACCTCATAATTACCTTTAAATAATTATCTAAAATACTAGACAGTCAATTTGAGTAGGGAAACTGCATGTCAATGAAGGAAATATAGTATTGCATTGGTTCAGTACACCGAGACCTTCCAAACAGGTTCAAAAACTGCAAGAAAGTGCTAAAAAGGCACAAAATATTTTTAGTTTTTCTTCTAAATAGTCCCATGTGTAGGATTTCATGTAAGTTGCCAAATTTATGATGATTCTGTTTAATTTTCTCATATTCAAATCTTTTTTGTCAATATTGAAAGTAATTTACATCAGATAGATGTATCCCACATCTTTTGAAGCCAAATAAAATATTAATTCTTAATTAGTAATTAGCATAATTAATGCAAATTATCGGATTTCAGAGCTTCAATTTGTTAAAGTCCTATTATAATGTATTGCGGAAGCTGTTTTTGAGTTTTAAATCATCACAATATTGAATAAATACAATAAGAACAAATATATTGCAAAATGGACCCAAAGATTTAAAAATAAAAGCAGGAAAATGACAAATAAAACATGAGGGAAAAATGTCCCGTACGTCACATGTCCCGTACGTCACGTGCATACCTATTTTCTTTCATTAATTATCATGGGATAAAAGGTCCTAATTTTTTTTTTTTTTTGCAGTGCGTATATTAATGGTTACTAAATGCATATATCAGGAATAAGTTGTTATCTGCCATGTAGATTCAGAGAGTTTTCATAATACACATTTTTTTGTTAAAATCATAATTTCTCTAGTCCCGTACGTCACGCTGCATATTTATTAGCATAATTAAATTTTAACAAGCATTTTGAATATTTTTTTTTGCATTTTAGGAAGGGACTACAAGTAGCTTTCCAAAGCACCAAAAAGATTGCAGATCATAGCTCCTTCCTTTGAATAATATTCAATTGAAAGCTGTGAATGTCCCGTACGTCACAAGTCAAATAGCTTGGACCTGCCCTATTACGACTTAGAATTTACTTAAATTTGTATTTTATTATAAGGGTCGACACTAGTGTGGCCTGGGGGCTGGGGAACAACAGAAAATGAAATGAAGGGTAGATTTTGGTGGCTCGATCGGGCCACCAAGATTTTGTTCATCATGTACAAAATGAAATTGACTCCAATTTATTCTGTTATATTAAAATCATTTGCAGAAAACATATTTATTGGTTATTTAAAGATAATAGTTTTTGTATTCTTTTCTTTCCTTTGGGCCACTAGAAAAAAAAAGTAATGTGGAGCACTATAGATTATCACCTTAACCCAACATGCATTGATCAAACCAATCTGTAGAAGTCTGTGGTAGTCCTGGAAAGGACTGTTGGTAATTTTTCTTGTGCCTGTAATGTAGACTTTCTAAGAAGAACTTCAGACAGTGCAGGTACAGTAGGAAGGTGGGGGGTAGTAGGAAGGGCCTGACTATCCATCACCAGGACCAGGTGCCACTGCACTCAACGTTAGAAAAAGAACAACATGCAACAACCTGGGGTTTGGAACTTTAGGCAATCAATGTGCTGCGAGAAAATGTGCACAGCTTCTTGCATGATTACTGCATTTATACATTATCATCCGAAATGAAAATAACACAAACCTTCTAATGTCCCTCGACCCTCCCCCACAAAGGCGGAGATCATTAATGACAGACATCTTCTAAAAGAATAATCCATTAATTTACTGAAAATCATGAGAATTGAAATTGCATTCAACATTCAACAACAAACAACAACCTGGCAAGGGGGAGAGGCAATCAGTGTGCTGTGAGAAAATGTGTGGCTTTCTGCTTGATTACTTCAATCTTCCCCAAATGAAAATAACACAGAACAATTGATCTAATTTGTCCCCTTTCCACAAAGGACACCACATGTTTTTATCAGATATCTTCTGAAAGACTGATTAATTTGTTCACAATACAGATCATGAGAAATTCCCTGTGTAGCCTATTATGTATGTGCCACAGTATGCAATGTGTTGTGGCATATATAGAGACAGGCAAAAATAGGGTAAGAAATGTATTGCTTTATAAGTTTAAAAAGTAATATACAGAGTTGAGAGAACTTTACCAAAATATCCATGGGAGAAATGTGTGTGCACAACAGCACAACATATACAAATAATCAGCAAACTTTGAAAGGAGAGAAGTGCACAATATGCACAAATGCGTGGCTTTCTGTTTGAAACTCATCTTCCCCAAATGAATAACATACCTAATTAATCTAATTTATCCCTTTCCCACAAATGGCAGCTGATGCTATCCTGAAGACATCTCCTGAAAGACTCATCTTCATTCCTTACAAAAGGCAAAAAACATCAACATGTGAAGGGGTAGAAGCAATCAATGTGCTATAGAGTACAAGAAAATGTGTGGCTTTCTGCTTGATTACTGACCTTCTCCAAATGAAAAGTTCACACAAAAAAGATTGTGTCCTTTTTCCACAATGGACAGCATAATGAGCAGAAGTACAGTATGTATCATTGTATGACACAATGTAAAACTTCCTCTGAACTTAAATTTTCAGATTAATTTATTTAAATACACGATGATGAAAGCAATATTAAGAAAACTGAACAAAACAAAAAAAACAATGCAATAAAGTATAAACTAATGTCAACAACAATTTGGCACATTCTACACACTCTTTCAGTACAGGTTGGATAATGTGTAAACAACATTTATCACAATAATATCAACAACCTGTGTGTATGTTTGATGTTTATTATTCAGACAAACAGAACAATCATAATCTATGTATTGCCATTTAATAAAGAACAAGTAAAACAGGTAAACTATATAAACATGGACCATTCAGATGTGCAGTTATTGGCATAATATAATGGACAATGCTGCAGTTACTCAAATGAATCAATCAATAACTGCATCCATGCAAATCAGCATGTTAGTATACAACAATGAGAAAACTGATCACGGTTTCCCAGCATACTGCATCTAGGGCATCAATTGTTTAAATGAGCTTTTACTGTATAGATGAGATTTGTTGTCCCTTTTAAAAAACATGTAATTGAAGGAAAATATGGACAATCAGTTGTGCAGTTAGAGTTAGTGACCTTGTACTTGATAATACCATGGATGCGTTCTAAGAACTTGTACTGACATAGACAAATCATCAAATAAATCAATAAATCAATAAATGTATGCATGCATGTACATCATCACGGTGTACAACACAAATCGAACAGTTCCTCAGTGTACTGCATTGGGCATCAATTGTTTAAATTAGCTTTTACTGATGAGCTGCATGGAGTCTCTAATTGAAGACCTTCCTGGCTTACTCAGTGCTAGTCATTTTTAATCAAAATATTGGGGGCAAGGACACGAGTCCGGCCCAGCTTACATTAGTGAGGTTATCAATTAGCAGACAGTGCTCAGCTTTGGCGCTAAATGACTAACTCACTGATCTTAAAGCCTGGAAGAATCCTTGTGAAAGGATACTGTGGCTGAAAGCCTGGAACAGTGTATTGCTCTGTTCCAATCACTCAACCATCTATGTATCCAGTGCTTCCAACATCAGTGGATGAGTTCAGCTGGAGCATTGAATTGTACTGCTCCATTTTAGTTTTTTATTCACTCTGAAACCACTTCTAAATTAGATCAGTAGATGTATGATGATGACATGATGTATGGACCATGGAGCTTGAACTGTGCAAGTATCAAGCCCCTTTGCCCAGACTGAAAATGCAAGCCTACAAAGTTGTAACATGGATGAAACTTTATTACTAACTAGTGTTACTTTGTCCAAATTGTCTGAGATTACATCATGTAGCCTTGCACAGGCATATGTCTGGTGCTTTATAGAATCCCGCATAAAGTAGTAGGCTCATCCTGCAAAAAAATGTAATTCAAAGATTAAGATGTCAAGTTAGAAGTTAATAACAAAACTTGACATTGATTAAAGAACACCTAATTGTCAGGTTATTTTTTCTTCTTCATTGATGATTTCAGAGTGCATTGATCACAGTCTGTAGAAGCAGTGCAGACATGATACAGTGTTGCATTGTACTAAACTTCATGAACATTACAAACCGCCTTGAACAATGAATGATGATACAAACATACATTTGGTAGCTAATACATGCTTTCAGAATTATTTTCTGATTGAGGAAAACAAAATAGATTGTTTATTTTTCATAGCATAATGCCATAATGTCACATAATTGTTTTCTTTATGTTTGTTTACTATATATTGGACTCGGACTTGAAAACTAGACTCATTCAAATATTTGCAATATTTGTCATAAAGCCCACACACATATCATGTAGCTACAAAATACAATAATTGTGGGCAGCTTTCTGAGAACTAACCCACGCTTGCTGCATAGTAGTAGACTTCATTGAAATTGAAATTTATTTGATTTGTTTGTTATGTGTGTAGCCGTACATTTAGTCTCTACAAAAGCCCATGGATTTAAATTTGAATGCATTCATTCAGGAATTGAATAGATTCTAGTATTCTTGAAGCATAAAGACAGACAATCGTAATATTGTTCGGGAAATATCTAAGCCCATGACCCAATGGCCACAGGTGTAAAAAGTTTACTTTTCTACTTTGTAAGCATACTAAATCACAGTCTATTGTAAGTACTGTAAATTGTTACTGATGGCAAGTATAATAAGTTCATGATTTCCTGTGTATGTGTGGGAATGTCATTGGTTTGGGAAATCTTTCAATTTGAAGGTTTTAGGTTTGATAATTTCCAAGTCCCAACAGTGCCCTTCATGTTCAGCAAGGCACTTTATCCACATTTGCTGCTCTCAGGTCTCAACCCAGCATTTTTTCCAGCTGTAGTTTGAAATGGGTACTTTTATCATGGCAGCTCAGCTAAAAGCCAAGGTAATAATGCTCTGAGGCTATGCAATTAATTGATGATCACATCACATTAAAGGCATTGCCCATGGGAACTGAATGGACTGGCATGATAAAGTGACAATTTATAACGTAGCATCCCAAGGAAAAGGTAAACGATAAGATGATGAACACAAGTTTACTTCCAAATTGCAAAGCTTTGTAGATCGACTAGTATGTGCATCATGGAACTGATTTTCCTTTTTTACTGTCTGCTCTTGGTGGTTACATACTTACATTACATTGTAATTCTTCATGAATTTTATAATATGCTCACACAAAGTTCACTTCATGTTGACTTAACTAGAAATACATTGTTTTAGCAAAGTTCAAGGAGGCACCGACTGCAGAACACACAGTCAACAAAAAGCAATTTAGTTGACTCATCTACACAAACCATGCTCACTGAAAGAAAAATGTATTATTGAATAATAATTTAATTTGTCAATCAAAGTTGCTTTTCGACCCTGGCCTTGATGAACCTTTATAATGCACCCTCTAGAGTCTTTCCATGGCAGTAAAATGATAAACTGATCAAAGTTGAATGTCAACAAACTTGCATTGTTTGCTTGTTTGCTTGCAGCCAGTCAATGTGTCATTCAACCATTTAGTTTGTTTGATCTAGACATACGATTTGTATACAATTTGTTTGCAAATCTGCACTAATGACTCTATCAGCGAAAAAAATACACACGGGGGCGGCGGGCGAATTCGCCCCCGAAATGCCCAAAAGAGCCCCCCGAAAAGAAAAAAAGTAGCCCCCGAAATTTGTTTGGGATTTTGGGGATTTTTGTTGGATTTTCTGTTTGGATCATAATCAAATGCTTATAAGATGATCACTTACAGCATTAGAGCTTAATAGTAGCCCCTGAAATTCGAAAAAGAGCCTGGAAATTTGTAGCCCCCGAGATGATAAAAGTAGCCCCCGAAAGTTGGAAAAGTAGCCCCCGAAAAGGAGCCCCCGAAATAAAAATAGTAATTTTTTCGCTGGACTCTATTCCATGATGTTTACTTTTCACAATCAGCAAAAAAATTAGTAGAACTTGCAACATATTCTACTACAATCAGAACTTTGCATCAGAACACAGTCAGAATTCCATACATTTTGTTTAAAATAATTAACTACTTGTTAAGTTTCTTTTTAGAACATAATTCATGAACAAAAGGATGACATTGTGAGTACTATACTGTGTACAATAGTTGTACAAGTTTGCAATATATGTCTAATATTTAACAATGTTCAAAATAAAGAATCTGTTTACTGAACACTCTGTGTGTTTGTTTACTTGCAAGATGTCTAAGAACAATGTCAATTTAATAAAGGATCCGTTTACTGACACGTTGTGAGTTTGAGTTCCTCAGGAAAGCCTTGAAGAGGGAAGCTATAAATAGCACAGGATATGACAAGAAGTCTGCTAATTAGGAATTAGCCTCCTGTACACGCATGTTCAATGGCAAAGTTTACAGTCAAAATAGTCATTCTGTAAAGTACAGATGAGCTATTTAAAGGTTTATTGTTTTTTAGTTTGTTAAACTTCATGTTCATGATGTAATATCACTACCATTGTGTTTAATTTTGGTATTTTTTGTTGTTAATTGTGAACCTATGGCATAAAAAAACAACAACAAGTGTTGATGTTGAATAATTAATTAACAAATGAACTAGTATGTATTTGACCAATCTGTACATGTCCACGGACAAATTGTCAAGCATAGTTCTCACAAGCCAGGGGCCACACAACTTGCTGTACAGTGTTAAACCCCCAGATATACGTGTTTTAATACACTCATGATTGCTTGCTCAACTGGACTTGTAACCATATTCTGACCTTTTAATGTTGTCCTTGTTTGGGGCCTGAAGTACATGACATGCTAAAATGTGCCTTGTGTGTAGGCTGATTCATATAATCCAGGCATTCAGACTGGTAATCAAATAATAAACCAAACACCATATGAAAATAGTGTCAGTATTTTGCCAATTTATTTTATATTATATCACTCTCTGCAGCTAACCTATTAGTTACCTTTGCAGTGCTCAGACCTTGTGATTGTATGTATGCATACTGTGCATATTGGAGTATGTGACATTAATTTAGAAAATTGCATTTTTAAAACCAGTTGGATCAATATGGGGGATTACCCAATTTGAAATTTTGATCAATCTGCAAATTGCGTATTGACGCAATGACTACTACATGTACAGATGTTGGTAGCAATGTAAATTTAGGAAAATACATTGTACTTTGCATGGAATGCAATTGAGCAACTATAAATAACAACTTATGTGTGCAAACATAATGAAAGATTTTGTATAAAATAAATGCTTTTTTTATTAACTGTACATTGTAATTTTTTTTTTTTTTTTCTTTTTTTCTAGACCTACATGTAAGTCTGTTCATGTGTACATGTAAAACTATGTACACACTACACCATAAAACCATTAAAGGCAACAAAGCAAATAGGTACAGTATATCATCCAATATAAACAGAGGAAATGAACACAACATATAAATGAATGCTGCTTTTGGACATGGATTATAATTACAGTGTACATACTGTATACATAATGAACTGAACATTGTTTCTGTATTGATCAGGCCTCATCAAACAGACTTAATTAAAGCAAACTTATCATCCCACTAGCTTGATTGACTCAGCAAAGTTCATTCCAATGCTAATTAATCATCACCTTTCTGGTTGACCAACTATCGCCAGATATGCCATTGAAAATTGTTTTTTCCATTATTAGTACATTGTTTTAACTCATGGAATAATTGAATTACTGTTATGTAAAATGCATGGATGATTTTCCATGAATTGTACATGTAGCTACTTGATTAGTGTTATTATTTGTGTCTCACTCTACTAGCACTTGTAAGGTAATGTGCACTGTATACTGTACGTATTTTATCAAATTAGCATGCATATTTTGCCTTTTTGTACCTGTGTAACAGACCTACATGTACATGTACTAACTCTATAGATACAATTTAATCAAAGTTGCACCTGAGATGTGCACTGCCTAAATGGAATTTGACATCCAGGTATCTCCCATGTGTGTGATAGTACTGTAGATTACGAATCCATCAAGGGTGCTTTGGGGCTCTATTTTGAGTCACATGATACTGAGTACTGACAATACTGTGCAACATGATATCCAAGTTTAAAACACTGAAGACAAAAACGTTCTCAAGGGCTACTCCAGAGCACCTAAAAGTCTAAAACTTACATTATGCATGGAACTCTATATAAGATGAGATGCCAAATTACAGGGGCTCTTTTGTAATGATTTTCTGATGCACTTTTGGGGCTACATTAAATTGTATTTTGTGATGCTAGAGCAGCTAGATGCATCCTCCTCCGTACCATAGTAAAACAAACATTTCCAGAGCTACTTTCCAAGCCTTCGGGTAGGAAAATGAGCAACTAAACCTAGTTGCAGAGTCAATTTACACAAGCCTAGGGCTCTTTTATGATTTTCAGGGGCTCTTTTGGGGGCATTGTGGAGGCTAAATCGCCTGGCCTGGAGCCCCTGTGTATTTTTGTTCACTGCTCCATATATTTGGAAAGTGAATGGTGGAATGGAGTCAGAGCTACCAACATTGAAATTCAACAATCAGGAAGATTTAGGGGTGCATATCATACAGCTTAATTTTGCTCCTTTTCGATTCCTGAACGCTAGTCCCTTATATCCATCTAGATGATCTAGAAATAGATTGAATTTAATGAGCGATGAGTGACCAGTATTTTGGAAGTCACATAATGCAAGGTCCACCAATCAAAACAGAAACTGTTCTCCCTATTTGCATTCCATACTAGGCATACTTAACCCCACTCACGACTGACTCCTGAACATACTAGGTCTGGGGTCTATGGAGAATGCATGTTTAAGCAAAATCAAATAATCTTGAATGGGTTAAATATTGCGTGACAGGCACCTAACTAAATCTGTCCAAAGATATTTAGATCCAAGTCTTCAGACTCTTCCAAAGTTCCAATCCTATACATGTTTACAGTAGCACCGCATTCCCCATTAGTGTGAAACCAGATACTCGCCTCTTCCTATCTGGGAGGGGGAGGGGGGGGGGGGGGGGGGGTTGGCCGGGAGATGGTGGTAGGGGCTTCTTTAGCATACAAATACTCACAGTCACGCAATCACACTTACATGAGCACACACATGATACTGACCTGGACACATACACACACACACATACATTCACAACTTCTTACACACACACACACACACACACGTATGCACAAATGTGTGGAAAAACACACCAACACACCCACACAAACACACACATACACACAAGATCTTGCAATTTTCTTGCATAAATGCACACACGAGCGCGCACACACCATAAAGAGTTCGAGAAGATGTATTGATGTGGACCGATGCAATCTTTGAGTAGATCAATCTCATCTAGATGAAATGGTGATTGATACATACAGATCTATGAAGATGGATAGATGGAATGGTAATTAGATGGATAGAATGAGTGATGAACGGACGTAGTATGCGGATAGACATAATTTAATTCAAGGTCCTGTACATGTATTCAATTATTCGTAGCCAAGAAGGCTATTGCACTTCAATTTATAATCAGAGTATAAAACATTTCAAATGTACATATTTAAAGAAACATGATCATTAAATCATGCAATCACAAAAATGCTAGGAAATATTACACAAATTTATTATATACTGTATTATAGTGTTGTTGATTTCGGGAGTATTTACTACCCGGGACTCGCAATAATTTTTCGGGCGAGTCCCGGGTACCCGAAATTTACCCATTTGTTGATTACACGATCGGCATGTCACGCCAGCTGGGAAAACATGTTCATTCAAGTGACAAAAATTGAGCGCATTTATGTCACTTGAATGAACATGATAACTCTTGCGTTCAATGTGGAGACTTGCTTTTTTTTCTTCGGGAAATCGAGTATCGATTTTTGCACCCGGGACTCGACATTTTTCGGCGTCCAACAGCACTAAGTACTGTATTATAAATGAAACAGAGTTCTAAATACAGAGATGAAATGGTGAATTGATGGATGGATACATGTACATTATGTAGGAATGGTGAAGTGATAGATGGGTCTACAATATACAAATGATGGATAGATGGATGGATCTACAACATGTACATTACTGTACACAAAAACAAGATGGATAGATGAATGGAATGATAAGTTGATGGATGGATCTAGTGATCTACAATGCATACATGTAGATGATGAATAGACCGCTTCTGTAATGTATGCAAATAATATGCGTATGACATAAGACTCTCCGTTGGCAAGCTTAACAATAGTAACTAGGTCCGGCAAGCTAAGATTGCCGGAGCTTGCCGGACATAGTTACTATTATTAAGCTTGCCAACAGGGAGTCTGACGTCATACGCATAATATTTGCATACATTACAGAAGCGGTCTATTGATGGACAGATAGACCAGTAGATCAATCTCATCTTGATAAAATGGTGAATTGATGGATCAATATATCAAGATGGGTCTGGAATGTTAATTAGATGGATTGAACAGATCTGTACATATTATGCACATTATGTAGATTGCAACTAGATGAAATGGTGAATTGCTGAAGGGACATACATACTGATGTGGATTCTTGGTGACTTGATGGATAGAAAGAATGATTAGTTAATGGATGGATCTGCATTACGTTGATGATGGATAGATGGAATGATGAGTTGATAGATGGACAGATGCGTAGACATGACACTGAGCAATTTCCCCAGCAGGCGATCGATGCATTGACCTGTGAGGTAAATTGGATATGTCAGTAAGTGCCCTGGCTGTGATGTTTGTTCACTGTCACAGTTAGTTTGAAGGTATGCATTGGATTGCAGTGAAAAAAAATACATGGGGGCTAGCGCTGATTTAGCCCCAAAAATACCTGAACGAGCCTCTGAAACCCATGAATGATGCAGAGTTTCTTTATAAAATCTGAAGAGTTTCAACTTTCAAAGTTATGAAATCTTAATCTTAATCTTAATCTGGTTCATGTCAGGAAATGGTCTACTTTATCCGTTCATCACAATTCACAATCTTCTAGCCTGGCTAGCAAACATCGCTGGAAAAAGAACTTTCAAGACAAAGTCTTACATTTTTTAAAACCCTAAAAACTGCAAGCACATGTTTTGTGTGAAGCGAAGCAATGCATTTTTTTTGTGTTTAATGGTACATATATGTAAAATACACAGTCAATTTAAACATAAATATAGTAGCTACATGTACATTAACTTATGATATTTACTAACTAATATTTACCATGATTTACTCATCTGCAAAATACAGTTTATGCAGTCCTTGGGGCTTGGGGTATATGGTATAGCTTCATGCCAATACAAATACATGCATGTAGAGTTTGCAGGAATTTGTAAGTGGACAGGGCTCCACTGAAAAGTCATTTCATATCTCATGATGATAACAGCCAGTAAAAAAAAAAATACATGGGAGCTCAGGGCGAATTCACCATCGAAATGCCAAAAAATAGCCCCCTAAAATCATTAAAGAGCCCAGAAGTGAAATGCATTCTTCACTTATCAGTTACAGCAAGCATAATTTCCAGCGTTTCCTTCCCGTTTTCTTGACAATTGCCAGTACTTAGACCAAAATTCAAAGGAGCACATTGTAGTGCAAAATGCTTGATGTTATTACTTGGCATAGAGCATTACATACAGTGGCTTGATCTATTTTGGTCTCCATTGTTATTGTTGTTTTCTTTCCGCTGCATTTTAGAGGGGACAAAATTACATTAATAAATAATGTTTACTGTATATTTTCAGTAGACTGAAATTCAACTGAGCGCAGTGTAATCCAAGAGACTCGACGTTATTGTGAGGAGAGCATAATGGCTTTATCCTTTCTCATCTAATTTATATGTTTTTCTTCAACATTTTTTCTTGACTAAATCACATTAAGAATAAATGTTAGCTAAAAAGCATACGTAGCAGAGTTTAGCGCAAACACGCTTAATGTTATTACATGTAGAGCATGATTAGGATGTTGTTCCCTTTCAGCAACCTGTCTTTGAACAAAATTACATTAAGTGTGCGTAGTACAACATTTTCTGTAGGGAGACTGAAAATCATTGGAGTATAGTTTAATGCCAGACGCTCGATGTTATCCTTTTAAGACAGCTCCGTGTTATCGCTAGGAGAACATGAAGATTGTGCCCATCCCCGTCTCTTATCTAATCCAGCGTACTTGATTCCTCTACTCAAACGGAAGCCCCGGTTCATTACCCTTTTAGAATGTAGAAATGGCCGAAAATATATAATTTACAATCTCTTATCGCCTATATCTCATCCATAAAGCATGCTTGGTTCCCCTGTTAAACGTACGAAGGCAGCTGTTCTTAACCCTTCTAGAAAATAAGAATGGTCCAAATTATCTAAGTTAACGCTTCTTTGTCACCCATTTTATCCATCTAAGCTTACTTCATTCCCCTACTCTGCAAAAGCTGCTGTTCAAACCCTTTTAGGTCACTGTTCTCAAACAATTTCTGACTGGGGTCTGTGGAGTATGCATGTTCAAATAATCTTGAACAGGTTAACCCATTTAGGACTGGTCCTCCCAAAAAATACTCCAGGGGCTATGGAGAATACATGTTAGTGCTGTTGATGAGTCACGGGTACCCGGGTCCCGCCGAAAAATCGATACTCGATTTCCCGAAAAAAAAGCAAGTCCCCTCATTGAACGCAAGAGTTATCATGTTCATTCAAGTGACATAAATGCGCTCAATTTTTGTCACTTGAATGAACATGTTTTCCCAGTTGGCATGACCTGCCGATCGTGTAATCATAGACGTATGGTGTAATCAACAAATGGGTACATTTCGGGTACCCGGGACTCGCCCGAAAAATTATCGCGAGTCCCGGGTAGTAAATACTCCCGAAATCAACAACACTTATTATAGCAAAATCCATCAGTCCTGAATGGGTTAAATCACTTTGCTCTCTGAATCCCCAGCTTCCCATTTAGAAGGATTGTATTGACTCTCCTTCAGATTTCATTGCTATGTTCAGAAATTACAGAAATATGACAGGGAAGCTCTATAAATAAACAATAAAATTATGATTTGTACATTATGAAGTGGAAATTATCCTTCTAGTAAAAGTTAAGGTAAGATCTCATATAAAAAATAATCTGGCTTCAATTTCTTAACAGACTTTATAAATTGTAAAAGTAATTGTTTGTTTAGTCAAGATTTTCATTTGTTTTGTTCTTCAATTCAATTTTGTTTTCTAAATGCACAATTGCCCATTAAATGTATGAGCTGGATTTTTAGTATACATAACATATTTGTGATGCCCTTCCAAGTATTGTAATGCTTCTAAATCAGCTTACAGCATGTACACTGATACATGATGCGTAAGGCGCATTCAGGACTGAATGATTTTGCTATAACATGCATTCTCCATAGACCCTAGCCAGAGTATTTTCGGGTTACGTAATACATATCTGCACATAATCTTATTTGTGAGCATCATCTTTCGATAGAGCCTCCTCAATCTATCTATTTGCCCTTGTGAACACTCCCTGGTGAGATGCAGCACTCTGTTTACATTCATGTGAACTGCTCCCATCTTGTACTTGTAGGGAATTAGGAGGGGCCCCAATGATAAATGGAGGGGAAGAGATATTACCCATGGATGAATTTTGCAGGAATCTACATGTAGTGCTGTATGGGTTACAGAGTGCACTTACATGTATATGATTTTATTGTGATTTTGTTGTGAAAACAAGATAAAATGCAAAAGCTACATCGTAATGTTACAATTCTACAATCTTTTAGACTTGAAACATTACCTTTTACACACAATATATTTTGAGAGTTTGATGGTAATTTGTAAGATATCCATAATTGGACTTACTTATAATTATAAAAGGGATGTTATGTAACATTTTATTTACTGTGGATACAAGTCTTGTCTTACATACATGTACTGCTTGCCAGTTTATCTGATATCGTTTTGGCAGGGGTTTGACAGTAACCTTTAGCATGTACTTGCAATTTCAGATTATTGCAATAAGCATTAAAGGGGTAGTTTAGTTTTGGTAGAGAGGGCGCTGCACATCACATTTTTTTGGTGAGGTAATGAAAAACTGAGTGTCGAATTTGAGAGAACATGCAATTTTAACGGCAGAACACACTTTACTTGGTCAAAATCGGTCCAGAAACGGCTGAAATATCAATAAATATATTTATCTGATCTTATAATTATTTGGGGTCCAAATAATTAGATGATTTTTTAAAAAATTAAAAAAATGCTTACACTTTTTAAAAAATTTTCAAAAGCGTTTTTAAAATAGTTTTTGATGATCTCTCTATTTAATCATTATTTCAATAAAACATCACATGCATTATTTTGTATGAAAAATGGTTGAAACCAATGCCTTTTCAGAAAGCGCCCTCTTGTGTTTTAATGGCTCTTTTTGAATGATAACAGGCTTTTTACTTAGTCGTTTGTAATTTTGTATACCTTTCGAGCATGGTGGAGTTATAACTATTAGTTTATAATGTTACTGTCCAGGTTTGGTTACTTAAGTTCAGCCTTACCAAAACTGTACTAGCCCTTTAATCTTCTGCACTGGCATAGAATAGGCAAATTGATTGCAGGGCAATCTTTTTGCAGGTTTTTTTTAAATCAAATTACTTTGGGAGGGGGGGGGTGTGCCCCCAATCCTCTTAGTTTAGTTAGCATAATATCAAGTTATTTGTCAAATAAATAAGGAGGATGGGCATAATGGGGATGGGGGGGGGGGGGGCACATGCCCCCAACCCTCGTAACTACACCACTGACCCTTAGTAGGCCTTCATTACCAGCATTACCAGCATTATGATGTTATGGCATGTCATAGAGGGTTGGTACACATCCCGACATGCCATGGAAAACTCATCTTCCAGTTTAGATTTTGCAAAAGAGTTTGTGAGATGCTGTTAGGACGATTTCCTTTTTTTTTCAATCACTAACTCCTTCCTCTGCTCAAGGACTTCCAGCTAATTCTTCAGCGAGGGAATGGAATCGTGATCACACAAATTGGGAGCATGATTGCTTTGATCCTTACGCATCTTGCGGTTCAGGGTTTCCAGTTCTGGGGGGTGTTGGATAAAGTGTTTTGATCAATCTCAAAGTTGCTATTAATTTTCCAGGTTCCCACCTTGGGCTATCTGGATATAAGCATGATTAGATACCTACTGAGTTAACACATAGTAAGTAACTAAAAGATCGCTGCATAATCCAAAATAGACTGAGCATGGTACTAAGCTAGCTGGGTTTTATGAATGTGCCCTGGTCTTCCCACCTCTCTGATCCTATCCTGCTAGTCTAATTCCATGCTACATGTTGCCTAGTTCTATGCTAAGTCTATTTTCGATGTTAGGGCTAAGTAGCAACAATTTACTATTTTTCTTGGTCACCAACTATCAGTGGCATAGCAGGGAACAAAAAAAAAACCAGGAAAAATAAGGGGACAAGGGCCCCCCCCCCCAATCAGTCCGACCAGGCTACATGTACACCACTACCATCTATGATCATCTGGGTTAAGTTACCTACTAAGTCAACTCTAGATAGCAACTTGAAAGGTTGAGGGAAATGTTGCTTGGCGCTATCGTCTAAAGGAGACTTTAGCATGAAACTTCGCCAGATGGGTTTCATGAAATGGGCCTATTACTGCACTAAATGTGCACAGTGACAGCTTTGTATTTAAATACAAGTGGTATGCTGGTCAAGCATTTCAAATACATATCAATGTTATTAACTAGTACAGTTCCATCATTGGCTTATTAGTTTGCAGTGCACACTACCGTTCATTTGCCAATGGCATGAGCAATGTAATGAGTGGGCAGTGACATTGAACACATAATAGATCATGGTGATTTAGCTCAAGGAATGCCTCCAAGTCCAACAGCCCACTCAATCCATACATCTAAGCCCCCTCCTAATGATTCTCATTGCGTTTGATACAAAATGAACTAAATATGTTATTTCATTGAAAAAATGCAAAAGTAGCCCAGGGAATTGGATGTTTCTAAGAAATTTAGCAAGGTTGTTTTGAACAGAAAATTTCTGATTTTACAAGTTACAAGGTGTTTTTGAACTTGAAAATTTGATTGGGGGGGGGGGGTGGGGTGGGGTGGGAGCAGCAAAAAATAACGTATTCTCAGTCAAATGTATTTAACGTAGCTGTAAATAAAGAGCAAACTAATATTTTGCAAACTGAACATTTCTCACGGCACTAGAAAATCTCTAGGAACTCATTCAAATGAACTCATTGCGCTAGTAACAGTCAATTCAACGGAGAGAAAAGAAAAAAAATCAACCTTAAAGTTTTGCAAATAATTGCACGATTTTGTTTCTCATTCCCAGGGGTATATTGTCCCCAATGTCAATGCAGAGCAAGGGCATTCATCTCAAATCTTGCTTTCTTGCCCAAAGCAGTCTCCCACTCAACCAGTATATTAGTCTTCATCACCACACTGTGCGCTTGGCTTTTTACCAGGACATTGCATATTTATGGATGACACATGTTGTTGATAAATACTGGCTATTGCCCATCGGGGGCAATTAGGCTGTTGGTGGTGAGGCTGGGGGGGGGGGGGGGGGGGGGTCTGGGGGCACATGCCTCCCCCATGAAAAAAAACAACTCATGCTTCCAGTTGAAAAAAAATTGAAAAATTCATTCGGCAAAACGGGTCAATCATATCAGTTGATATATATAAATTGCCTAGATGCTCGAAAATGTAACGTCGGTAGTTATAGCTATGATACTATACAAAGATGAAGATATGACTTAGGAGAACATTGGCTTCAAAGAAGCCTTACATTTGCTTTCATGAAAGTCAGAAATATTGTTATGATTTATACCTTGATAATTTGTCCATTAATTACCTAAATATGACTACTGAGTGTCCCCTCTGAAATAAACACTGTTGCAATTTGATCTCTGACAAATATTGTCTTTAAAATAGTTTTAAAAATTTAGGAATATTGTACTGATGTTGCCAGTTGAAATCTTTAAAAAAAGGGACTGCCTTTTCAGACTATCAAGTTAGAGTAGAGGTGGAAATGCTTGAGCAAGCAAAGGGTTCTAGCCTGGGAAAATGAACAATTCAAACAAATCACCTTTCTCTCTTTGAATGTGGAAGGGTTTGACACTGCCATTTACTTAAAACCCCAGTGAATATATTCACATTGCGTGCTTGCAGTGGTATTTTCTTTCTATTTAGCTGCTTTTCCACATGCACTTTGATAACTTCTCTCTGGTTTTTGGGTCTTTTCCAGAAAAAAAGTTACCTACTTTGAAATAAAAAGTTTCAAAGGATAATTTTGTTTTGACTGTTTCAAGTAGAACATTGAATAAATGGCAATGTTTTGTTTTGAGTGAGTTAAAACATGTTCCCTAGGTACTAGATTTTACAATCCCCATCTAATCTCAATTCAGTGCCCACCAGGTTCCTGTACATACAGAATAATGGGTTAAAATGACATCAACAATCAAGCAACATTACATGTTTTGTTTTGTTTGACTTACAATTCAAACATAAAATTGTATGATGTTCATGGCAGACATGTAGCTCCATCACACGGGTTTATGTTCACTTGGTCTAATCTCAGTTGGTCTACTTCCCATTTGGTCTACTACCTGATGCCTCCAAAAACCCTAACCCTAACCCTAACCCTTACCCTAACGTATGTGTCTGATATAATACAGGTCGGATGTTTATGCAATTGAGGTTGGTGCAAACCATGTACATGTACCATCCCATTTTCCAATCAAGTAAATTGATTGCCCCCATCCATTGACACTCTCCCAGGCCAGCCCTCTAGGCTCTATCTACACTCTTCAATCTGATTGATTGTCATGCTTGGCAGCAGGGTGACTGTACATTTACAGAGTGTGAGGTTAATTCAATTTATTATGGTTATGGATTTTATGTCATCTTGCTAATGGCGAAATGGCAATGTGTGATGTAACTTTTAAAAGTGGTTTGTGAAATGAAAGAGAGATCTACAAAAGTGCATCAGCCTCATTGCCTTAAATCACGTTTTATGGGTAGGCTCGACAGCTATTAGTACGGCTTGGTACGAACAGTCACGTCACGTCACGTTCAGGTTCTGTACCTTTTGTGAAACAGGTCACCCAAATCTACGAACAGTCACGTTCACGTCACGTTCAGGTCTGTACCTTTTGGTGAAACAGGTCACCCAAATCTACGAAGTGTAGGGTAACGTGACCCAACAATTTGTTGACCTGCTATATGCAATCTACGGAAAGCTCACGTAAATTGCCACTTGCGTTTTTAAAATAACGTAAATTGTCATTGAGAAGAGACTAATGGCAAAATAGCTGGTTCGGGCCGAAGATGTCGTATAGATTATGTGAAATGAATGAATGAATGAATGAATGAAAATGTACCATTCATAGGCGTACCCATGGGGGCGGGTTGGGGGGGGGGGGGGGTGTACCCAAAAATACTGTTTTGGCTGTTTTTAATTCACTCCAAATATCTACAGCTAACCCCCCCCCCCCCCCCCCCCCCCGCTCAAAGAAATTTGGCTGACGAAATAACCCCCTCTCCTTTCCCTTGAAAAAAAAAAACATGTGTGCGGCCACTGCTACCATTACTCAGTGTACTAATGATGCAGCTAATGCTAGTGAAACTAATACAATGAAATGTACAAATATATAATGTACAATAAAATATAAAATTATATAATAAAGTATCGTGTATGGTGTAAGGAAAAGCGCATACACTTATCAAAGGATGATAATGACACAGCTAGACAAATGCATGCACACCCAGACACAATGGTAGCTAGTTATACCCTCCCATACACGCAAATTATACGTACACAAAAAACAAACATGTAATAAAAACAACAACAAATGAAAGTCCCCCTTTATAAAAATAGCGAAATAATTTTAACGAATAGGTTTGAGCAAAATAACTTTCTACACGTATTGATTACTTGTGTGTTATAATAAAATTCAGTGGTGTAGCGTGGTCGGACTGATTGGGGGGCAACAAAATCACTAGCGAACCCACGATATTTTCAAGGGGGTTTTTGTCAAAAAATGTGATGTTGGTCCAGGACCAGTCCCAAAATGTTGAACCTAGACCAGGACCAAGTAGTTGAAAAAAAAATCCTGTCAGCGAGTGGGGGGGGAGGGGGGGAGGGGGGGGGGGGAGGTAGGTTTATTCGTAATATTTTTTCGAAGCCTAGACCAGGACCGGTTCCAACAGGACCAGGACCTAGCGGTTCATAAAATCCTGTCAGGGGGGGGGGGGGGTAGTCGTAATCGCCGCGCCTTGCACAGGTACGTTTCATTGCGTGCATGCATATATATTATAGTGATCTGATGCGTCACGACGATATCGACGAGATTCGAGAGCGAGGCCGAGGCACAGTTTGACGACGCGGCGATCGAGTAAATTGCAGGCTAGGCGCCGGATATTTTCGATGATACAAAGTGAGAATGTGAGTATAGTTTGGTATATCATTATACTTTTCCAGCTGTTACGAGGACATGCCATATGCCCAAGCCCACGGCTCGACACGGCTATGGCCCAAAGCCTGGCAGGACTTCGTAATCAAGGCTATTTTATGCACTAGATATCTGCCTTATCATTATTGACGGCAGCCAGTGAATTCCAGAGTGCAGTGGCAGTGCTAGCTTGCATGCTATGATGGCCTAGGCCCTAGGTAGGCCGGCTATGCAGTGGCAATCTTTGCACATGGCTCATGCAGCCATAGCCGTGTCGAGCCTTGGGCTTGGGCATATGGCATGTCCTCGTAACAGCTAGAAAAGAATAATGATATACCAAACTATACTCACATTCTCACTTTGTATCATCGAAAATATCCGGCGCCTAGCCTGCAATTTACTCGATCGCCGCGTCGTCAAACTGTGCCTCGGCCTCGCTCTCGAATCTCGTCGATATCGTCGCGACGCATCAGATCACTTACATACAATTTTGTGTGCGCTGCCAAAGATGTATGTAGGATCTTTGGCGCTGCGCCGCGAGCCTGCGACAAATCCTTAAACACGCAATCCCCATAGGAATTCACTCGCACAAAAAGGAAAAGTAGTGTCGTCGAGAATATTCTGGATGACGTCATTACTAGTCTTAGTAACAAGCGCTTTCACGTTTACAAATAATGATTAAACACTCACGTCACGTTTTGGTAGACGTGACGATTCGAGTTTTACCGGCATGGAAAACGACAAATTGTTGGGTCACTTTACCGTGACTGTTTGTAGATTTGGGTGACCTGTTTCACAAAAGGTACAGAACCGTGAACGTGACGTGAACGTGACGTGAACGTGACTGTTCGTACCAAGCCTATTAGTACTTATCAAGAATACCTCCAGGACCTTGAATGTATCTAACACTGCTGATACCAATCAGCTATTGAAAGAAAGGTAAACAAAATGAATTGATGATACATACATGTAATGCTGCATGGAATTTTCTGTTATGCTTACAATTATGTTGATGATATTACGTGAAGTTTAGATTCATAAATCAGACTAAAGTACTGGAAGTGGAATACAGTGTGGGAGTTGATATGGTAACTTATGGATTTTGTGTCATTTGGCTAATAGCAAACTGTCATGGCAGTGCACTGGGTAATGCATTGGCCCAACGACTATAATTGTGTGACAGAATTTATCTGTTCAATACTCAATGCTTCATCATAAAATCAGTGCTCTAAATTAACATCAATTGGCCACTGGCCAAAATGAGCTTCAAGTCAGAAAAGCTCTCTTTGATTTATCATGAATATTTCAGAAATTAGAAATAATTAATATCTGAAAATTTGGCATCACATAGAGCAAGTTCTGGTATGTTTGAGATGGTATGCGTAACTCAGTTTCACCACATGATGATTGAACGCCCTTTTCACTCTCTTTCTTGCTTCTCAATCGATCCTTGAAAACAACATTGTTGCTTGGAGACATTTCCATAATATAGTTAACATTGTGTAGCACAGAAGCAGCTGGTTTGTGTACCATGAATTATTTCTCCACAAAAGAAGAATCAATTTTTTAAATTCATTTTTTGAATAGCCATATTGATTTTCTTGAATTTCATCCTTATACTGCTTAATCTACATAAAAGATGTGCTGTAGAATTTTGAAAAAGAATTGTACTACCCAATAACACCACCATTTTTCTTGTTTGTTTTCCATTTTTTCTTCGCAAAACAGCCCACAAACATATCCAGATATTCAACATCCTAGCGGAAATGCAGCTATACCTATGTACGTTGTATTACCAATTGCAAGATTGGACGTACTGTAGAATTTAAAAAGATCATACTAAAACAATAATGTTCACAATTTTCTTTTTTTTCTCACTTTTGTTCTCCAAACAGCCGGCAGACATTTCCAGATATTCAACATAGTGGCAGAGAAGCAATTATACCGATGTACGATGAAAGATGAAGTGCAATATTGGACGTGGCTCAATGATGATGTCATCGGGATCGTCGGGTCAAAGTTCATCTATCACTGGGACTTGTCACCGTTAGGTAATTCAATGCTAGAAACTAACTTAACTTATTTGCCTCGTGACACAGTTGGGCAAGTGAAACAAGATTGGTTAAAGTGATTTACATACGTAGTAACATTGTCCAAATCCTCAAAATCCAATTGGAATTCTAGCGGTTCCTTGATACCTTGTTGTATTCGTATTAACAATAAAAGCATGGGACAGGTTTCCGTTTTTCAAATTTCTCTTTCGTTAAAAAGATATTTACGATTGAAGTGTTCAGATGTTAAATTATCCACTACAAAGTGAGTGCAATGAGTTAGTGAATATCACTTTGCATTTTTGCTCATTACTCGGCCATATAACGTCCATTCAACTTGAAATTTTAACACAACACCTAGTGGACATATCAAATAACAACAATATACGTTGTATCAACCACTCATTACTTTTTGCACTTGTCAACAAAGTTACTAGATCCCTTCAAAGTCTAGTGGCCGAAAGCCTGAATCTGGTTGCCCAAACAAAGACAAGCATGAACAGTATATGTGTTGCCCATTCAGACTAGTGAAATTGAGTATCACCGACATTTGGTGGCCTGAAGCTAAGTTTTAGTGGCCCAGGGACAGTAGTGCTCATTTCACGAATTGGGTAATTGCGTTACTTTCCCAATACTGCTATATATGGCTTTAACAATTGGCAAGTCAATTCAATTCAGTTAGAATTTCGTAAACATCAAATAATAATCTTTAAAACTGGTTTTTATTGACAATTGTGTAACGATATACTTCAACTGTTTGAACCTGGATGGGTTTAGAGTTTCCTTGGCAAATGACTGTACAGTCATACGCACCTGCTTACCAATTTCCTTCCCACTCATGTTTTTTTTCTTTCTTCTCTTTTTAAATTTTTATTGGCACGTTTGTGTCCATGACTTTTAATTAGAGGCCACAGTAGCACTTTAGATTATGATTTGGAAAACAAAAAAAGAAACTAGACAAAACATAGACATTGCACTCAAATAGTATGCACGTCATACCGTAGAACACCATCGTCAAGCACCTATACATATCTTGCTTTTAAAGAGCGCCCGCTCTCTGTCCGAAAGGGAGACATTAATCAAGAATGCAAATAATGGTGATGAATATTCATGAGAATAATAATGGAGGTGGATCTCATGGAAACGTCACCTAAAAATACAACGGTGATGAATATTCATGAGAAAACGCCGCCTAAAATAGACAACCACTGTGCTGTTATTGGTATGGAGCTGTGTTTGATATGGGGCGTATACAGGGGGTCCCACCCCCATGCACATTTAAAACATCTGTCCCCGTTGCTAGTCAAAATTTAAACAGATGAATCAACTCAAAGGAAAGAACATGACAGGACAATTTGTAATTTAGGATATGTAAAATACAGATAATTAAAGTGGCTTTCAATGTAGGCCTACATTTATGTACGTTATAGGTGCTTGACGATGGTGTTCTACGGTAGTTGTTTGTTTACTTTACCCAAATACTAGAGAGTTACACCATGATCCCCATCTTAGGCAATGGGTTAAAGGGAAACAACACCCCAAAATAATATTCTTATAAATTCAATTTGACTTTCACACTGACATTTGTAATTTTTCTTGGAGAATCCAAATATATGATAAACATTGATAACATATTAAAACACACTGTCAAGATTTTTAATTCATCAAACATATTATGATGTGTATGGTTGTAGAAGAAAGAAGAGACTTTGTAGCACGTAAATGAGTTATTTTTAAAACATTTCTAGCTAGTGTAGACAACCCCCTCCCCACCTGCATCTGTTTTGCTAGCGATTGTGTCAAGCCAATTAGTCATGTTTGTCAGAGTAACATTCTAAAAATACCTGGGGTTAGCTAGATTTGAAATGTTTTCATCCTCCACACATCTACATGTGTATTTTACAGTATGTGCTGTATATTGATATGTTTTGTGTAGGTGATAGAACGAACATGGCGAACCTGTGACTCTGCAAATTTAATTAGTCTCAGAATGTTGTAATGTTTGACTTGCCTGACTTGGCAACCAGATTTGATTCTAATTTGTATTGCTTTACATCGCTCTAGTTTTAGGCCAAAATAGTTGTAAGGGTCCTGAATTATATACTTGCCTGATCATGCACACCTAGTAGTTTCCATATCCAGCATGTAATAAGTTGATTAAAAAGGCATTTCTAGCTAGTGTTCCCACCTACATGTAGGTCTGTTTTGCTAGCGACTGTGTCAAGCCAATTAGTCATGTTTGTCAGAGTAACATTCTAAAAATACCTGGCGTAAGCTAGATTTGAAATGTTGTCATTCCCCTCACATCTACATGTTTGTATGCGCTGTACATAGGTTTTCTGTAGGTGATTGAACGGACATGACAAACCTGGCTTAATCATATGGCTCTGCACGCCCAATTAGGCATTTAATTTCAAATTGCATTTAAAACCAGATTCAGTTTTCTACAATTAACATCAAAAGGCATGAAATTGAATATGCTCATCATATCAAGAGGCTTGATATGGTCAAGAGTTAGTTTTGATTGAAGAGGATGTTATTAGTTTCATTCGATCCCACAAGGATTAGTTTCAGAATTTGCAAACTATAATTATGATCTAAATGATCTAGGGATCTAGTAACTTTGTTGACATATTATATGACAATGTGTGAACATTTCATGGTGAATGAATAGATGATACTGTATGACAGAGTAATGAGCGAAAATGAAAGGGGATATTTGTTTACTTATTGCCCTTATGTTGTACACAGTTGGAATTCTCCCATGGAGGATTTTAGATCCGGACACTCAAATCATAAATTTCTTTACGAAGAAAGAGAAAATTGGAAAACTGTCTGAAGGTCTGTTTCATATTTCTATCAATTGGTAATTGAGGTTTGTGAGAACCGCTAGAGTTTTAAGTTTTGTGGGTTTCAAATGACAATATTACTTCCCTTTAATATCTTGGTCTGTTTTTGTAGTACTACAGCTTGTGAAACCAAGCAGCTACTTAGCTGGGCTTGGTGAAACATGATCGTGTCCGATATTAATGCGTTATCTAGTGTTCGCCTTTTCAAATTATGAAGTTGAATGTAAATAGAAATAAAAACGGGGCACCAGAGTATACATTTTTGCAATTGATATGGGAGTTGGTTTGATATTTAGAGGAAGCTGACACGGATGTGAAGAATTAATTTCATAAATTTGTATACACCCGGGTGTTATGACATCATTTTATTAGCTTACCTACACATACTTTTACATGAATATTAAATTGCCTTTTACAAGACATACATGACAACATTACCTCATGTACTGTACATAAATCCTGTTTTTCACAATCCCAAAGTTTATTTTCATAGTTTGTTTCAAAATGTATTGAATTGACGTCATTTGTACCATACCTTGTACTGTAAGTGCAGAAAAAAAATTAATGTTAAAAAAGTGTCTCGAGGGAAAAGAAACCAGGATATTGATGTATTGATTTCATTTAGGCATTGGCTTGACATCATTTCACTGAAGTTGGTTGAAGATGATATGATCAACAGTACTCCATGTGTCATGTTTCTCACATTTTCCCCAAAATTGGTTTTAATTGACGTAATTCCTGACGTAAATACACAAATTTTATTTGTGCAAGTGAATGTGAAAAGAGAAAGTGAAAACGTTACAGGACATGGCAGAAATGTATACTGATGTCATCTAGGGATTTTGCTTTAAAATCTCAAATCAGCAGACTTTTGGAGAAAATGATATGACCAACCTACATACATGTACTTCTTATCCCTCTTGAACGATTCCCAAGATATATTTTTTGTTATTGTGAACATTTCTTTAGATTGACACCCTCTCTGACATGAATACTGATGTGACATTTCAGTTTCAAAATGAAAGCAGCAAGAAAGCAAAACAGTTAAAGGCAAATATGCGTGGGTTAAAATGGGTAGTCAGCAAAATCCAACTCGCACTCCACCGTAATCTCCCGAGGGAAACTCACGATGTGTGTTGGATCGATCTAGAGCGATGTTTCAGAATATCTGAACACGGGCCTTCATTATGTAATTGCATGCAGCAGTACCGGTACATACATTCACAGCTAGCTATTATGTACCGAGCGATACATGTAGTCGCATTCAGTGCAAATACGCGCAGCGGTGATTTATCCTATGTATAACCAAGGAGGAACTAGTCGGACGTACCGCTCGAGCTGTCACCCGAGGTAATACAGCGCTGATAAGATCACAGCGGCACTGTAATGTCTGGTTTGGTTGAGTGTGTTGCGTAATACTTTCGCTCGTAAACATCTCTGATGGATCTCCATTCGACTAGTACAAGGAGTCCATGGTATAACATACAATGTACATTCCGAACGCGACTATTTTCGATGCATTTTCGACTCGGTCGTTCGTGAACTGGGACAGTGTGCGATTCTAACTGAGAAAAGGGGGATTACGTCCCGTGCGTAAAAGTGCGCAATATGGATTCGCGCATCTGATATACCGGTCTGAATTGCCTTTAACAACCGGAAATAACATGACTGAACTACTAATTAATTTCTAATGATTCCCAAGACACAAATACAGACGTCACATTTCAGTTTCAAAATGAAAACAACAAGAAAACAAAACAGGAAATGACCGGAAATGACATTTATTTAATGCATCAATGTCATGAAAGGGATGTTGATATGACACTACTTACATGTAGTGGACTTTTTAGACAATATTATGACCAAACTATTTATCGCTTTCTAATGATGCACACGATTGTTTTAAAATGGTGCAAATTTCTTTAAATGGCATCATCCCTGTTCTAAGTACTGATGTGACATGTTGGTTCTGAAAATACAAACGAAGAACACAAAAAACAGGAAGTGATACTTATCACTAATCACAGATTAGTTTAAGTTGAAAATAAATCACATTTTATAGGCGGTGGTAAAAAAAAACCCAGAAGAGCGGAAAGCTACATGTCCACACGCATTGCAGGCAAAACTTGTATGATATATCAATATCATGATAAAATGAAATTGCCAAAATAGTAATCCCATTCAAATAATTGCCAAGATTGTTTTTGTATGATGCAAATTTTTTTAATTGGCATCATCCCTGTCATAAATACCTGACATGACACATGTCAGTTCTGAAAATATAAACAGGGAGAAAATAAATCAGGAAACGACCAAGTATGAATCATTTATGTCTTACCCACCTTGTTTCAAAAATAGAACTTTATTTTAAAGGTGCACCTGTAAAGTGTCTAACTCCACAAAAATTAATTTGAGCTTCCACAATTCTCTTCTACCGTGTTGTTTGGCTCATGGTAAGAGAAGAATAAAATAGGGTTGGATTTTTTTCAAATGCCCCTTTAGTATGACGATATCTATTATTCAGCTCAAGAGCGTTAATGAACGGTCATAAACCTCATAAACGTCATACATTAATTTGTTATAAAAGCCGACGCAAACTTTCGCTTTTTTAACCAGGAAAGCAGAGTTCTTTTTAATGAAACTTTCACATATCATTCGGACATATCTTACAATGATTTTGGTATAGGATTGAAGTCTCAAATGTAATTTTGGGCAATATGTGACACTTTACAGCCTGTGCACCTTTAAACTCAAGATTTGCAAATATTTGTTTGTTCAAGTGCTTAATATCTGACAATACTAGTGTAAAGGGCTCTGATACTCCTGGAACAGCGCTAGATATAGATAACCGTTATTATTATTCTATTAACTGGATGTGTTATGAAAACAAGCAAGTTCCAAGATAGTTTTGTAGATTTTGCCAATGTTACTAGATCCCTCTAAGACACATAAATATCAAGTCATGTTATACTACATTTACATGTAATGTACATGGCAGTTGTTATTTTCCCTACTAAGACCTTCAGCGCAGTCCCCACAAATCCGCAAAGATTTGCAAACTGCAGATATTGCAGCATTAGCATACAAATTGCAATTTGGCTGCAGGCTATTAGAGAAATGGATTCAGTTTCTAGCTCAAGTTTGCAGGTAGAGTTTATTGAACCGTCTGAAAACAAGAACTCTTTATTTTTCCAGGTACCCTGTATGGGATAATTATCCAGTCTGATCTATCTGAAATAATGCGTACAGTTGCAAATTTGTAAATTCATACGCTGTAAAATGCTATTTTTTTTCAAAGAGAAGACGTGGATTTGAAAATGTTTTAGAAAATCCTCATCGACTTTTTAGCCAGGTACGGGCTAATTACCCAGTCCGTTCTATCTTAACCCGTTCCCTTTGAGATTCTGAAATCCCCATAAATTTTGTACATAGCCCTACCTGGTTCCTGTAAGCAACAGGTTAATACCTAGTATTTATTTTTTTATTTTTCAGTAGTATTCTACTATAATCTAGTGTGTGAATATTTCTGGGTGTTGAGTTTACTTGTCCATCTTTTGTAGGATGAGGTTAGCAAACTGTCTGAAAAATAATTCCAGGTAAACTTAATAAGATTTATAATAGTCTGATCTGTATGAACCACTGAGTTTTTGTGGCAATTTATTAATGGAGTGTTTGAACATGTTTAAAGTATCTTGATGAGTTGCTAGTCAGAGATTTACAGGTCGAGTTGTACATGTATATTCAATCGCTTTTTTCCATAGGGAGAAAAATCCATCCTAATCTGTCTGAACGACTTAATTTTGTGGCAATTTATGTTTTAATATTTTTAGAAAATATGTTTCGGCTTATGCTTTATACAGTTTTAGCTATTTAAATTCAAAATTTTATTTAAATGTGAATTTTATTTTTCTCTTTCTTTTCTAATTTTCTTCATACACAGGTTTCTCAAGTCCGGTGAAGGCATTCCCACGGCATAGCAAGCTCAACTTCTGCCAGATAGTAGGATACAAAGTGGACCCTAGCTTCCGATGGTTCGCCCTACTTGGTCTTTATAGGGACTATGAGGTAGGTGCCAATGATTTAAACTAGACTGAAATAGACTAGACCAGGCCTTTGACAGACTAGACCTATCCATACCATTTCTTATCATGTTTTAATACCTCTGCCCGGTAGTAGGATACAAAGTGGACCCTAGCTTCCGATGGTTCGCTCTACTTGGTCTTTACAGGGATTATGAGGTAGGTGCCAATGATTTAGACTAGACTGGAGGTAACTAGACCAGGGCCCTGTTGCAGAAAGAGATACAATCGATTGTAAGTTACGATTGATCGTAAGTCAGAAAATTTACGCGTTTCAACCAATCAGATTTGCGCATCTAGAACATGTGATCTGACTTACGATTAATTGCAACTTACAATCGATTGTATCTCTTTCTGCAACGGGGCCCAGGACTTAAACAGACTAGTTCAATGTTTCCATTTTCTGGCAAGTTTTTATACCTCTACCAGTTATTAGGATTAAAAGTTGATCCCAACTCCTTGCTCGATCTATACAGGGACTTGAGAGGTAGTGAATGGAATTGGTAAATATGCATAACTTTTGCTACTCATCGACTTAAATTGGCTTAAATATTGGAGGGGCACTCTTGATACAGTGCAAAAAATACACGGGGCGACGCCGCGACGGGCGATTCGCCCCCTCAGACCTCAGACCTCAGACCTCAGACCCCCCTTAAGACCTAAATACATACATATTTTGAAATGAGAATTATCTCCATTCTGTCTTTTCCTACATGACAGTTCGTATATCTTATAACGTTCTTTGAAGTATTCATAGCAATTTTCTTTTCTTTCCACATTTCTCTCCTAGGATGGGGACTCAAACTCAGTGTCGGGCGTTGTCCAAATCTACTCTGCATCGGTTGACCGGTCGCAGTGCATCGATGCGCAGGCCGTCACCTTTGCATCTTACCTCCGCAGCGACAACAAAGCAATCGACTCCATCCTCCTAGTGGTCAACAGACAAGCGGGTTTACAGGGCAAGGTAATGGTCAAATGTTGGTCTAGTGGTTTGCCCTTGTGGCACTCGGTAAAGCAGTTTAGGGTTCAAACTGTGCAATAAGTCTATGAACTCTGACCTAGTAAACGAGACTTCAATATTAAAGGGTACTACCACCCAAAAAATAATATTCTTATAAATGAATGGTAACATCTTTAGTAGTCCATTCCATCAACAAGTTCACAAGAGTATGTTTCCAGAAAGAAAAAAAATATATAATTGGAAAACGCATCACCATTCTAAAGCATGCGTTCATGGGTCTGCATGTACAAAGACTACTATGTCCAGAGCGAACGAATCGTCCACGATTCTATTGTCTCCCAAACGTATGCGTGAATAGCATCGGCGCACTCGCAAATGTTTGGCCCGTACGGAACCAGGAAATAATAGTGGTTCCGTAAGTGGTGGTAATTTATTGCTTAGTTTGTGAATTTACACAACCCTTTGCAAAATGTTAGGTATCTATTTGATTTCACAAAACGGTACCAAAATATATAATTATGTGTTGTTCTTTGCCTGGTGCGCCTCTTTAAGGTGGGTTTACGAAAGAAAAGGAGAAATTATGTATAATGCACGCAGTCAAATTGCTCTTGCAATTGTGAGGTCCATCTATGGTCAGATGACAGCATTATTGTCAGTTTCGGTTACCTAGTGGGATTTCCATTTGTGAAAGTGAAAACAAGACATGTTACAAGTATCCATGACTTTTCACTCAGTTGCAAATGCACTTTCTATCCAGTGAGGAAGTGCACAAATTTAAAAGACCTTTCTTTCCAAATGAATAAATATCATGGGCGTCGATCTGTAATTGATACCTACCGTATTTGCTGGTGTATTAACCGCACCTTTTAAAAAAAAAAAAAAAAAAAAAAAAAAAGGGTGCGGTTAATACACGACCGTATTAACCACACTTTTTTTTTTTTTTTTTTTTTTTTAAATTTTTTTAAAGGGGGTGCGGTTAATACACCGGAGCGGTTAATACACCGACAAATACGGTATTCATCAGGGGTGGATGATCTATTCATTCATCCCCCCCTGATGAATAGGTATTACGTAAGGATCGACGCCCATGATAAATATATATACATTGTATGCCATGATGAACTTCACTGTATGGAAATTCATTACACATTCTTATTTTACACTGCGTATATGGATAGATTACAATAGATGAAACAATTTATTGTACTGTTTTGTAATTGATTATGATGATGCTATAAATGTGTGTCACCATTTGTCAATTGGTACTACAGTCATGTGTTAACCCATTCACTTCGGGAACCTCATGTCGCATGTAATAACTGTATGGGAATTGCCCAAACTCTTTGGCAAGCCAGGGTTAATTGTTTATAATAGGTTTATATTTGTCTATATTGGATTTATAAAAGCTATGTAAATCTTTTGAGAAAAGAAAATGGGTAAAAACCATTGAACTTAATTACTGTCACTCAATTAGAGTAATGAAAGAGTGTATGCCTATTATATCTCAAACTAATGACTGGAAATTTGCTCTATTTTTTGTCACAACAAAAGATCGTTTCCTGTTAATCTCATCATGTCAAGTTCCACTTTCGATCTTTACGAGGCCATAAGACTAGACAAATGGAAATTAACGCATCATATTAACTGAAAGCAGACAAGAGAAAATAGAAAGAGTTACTAGAAATCAAAACTAAAAGACTAAAAGATGATATCAATTTACATTTGATGTAGTTCACCTTTCTTTAATCAACTGTTAAAGGAGTCCCTTGTTTACTTGTATGTAAATGGCTTTCAAAAAATTATTTTGATAATTTGTCCAGTTTCTTTCAAGAACATGTAGTTTATGCAATGAAAATGTTTTTAATTCACCTAACCTGTTATTTTCTGTTATACAGTTCTTCATTATGATCATCATAATGAAGTCAAATCATATATTGCACATCGTAACATGATCCTCACTTAGAGGATAATTGTGTGCTGAGTCTGCTGACTTATACAGAACAAGCACATTTTGATGACTTCCGTTTATCTGTACAATAATCTTATTGTTGTCACCTATTTGTCCTTGCTTGCTTGTAGATTCATATCATAGAGCTGGGTCCACCACACTTAGATGGGAACTGTGCACTGACCAATCACACTGAACAAATCAACTTTGACGATGAAGAGAGATTCCAAGTTTGTTAATACAACTTTGTACTGTACGTTTATCAACATCTATAGCAACATTTTTCCTCTCTTTTCAAATTATATCTATAAGATTCATATCATAGAGCTGGGTCCACACTTAGATGGAAACTGGACACTGACCAATCACACCGAACAAATCAACTTTGAGGATGAGGAAAGATATTAATTCCAAGATTGTACATACAACTTTGCACTGTACTGTACATCAACATCAATAGTAACAAATTAAAATTTTAATAACAAAATAAATTATCTCTTGTCATTTTGTATCTCTTAGATTCACATAATTGAGCTGGGTCCTCACTTAGATGGGAACTGTGCACTGACCAATCACACCGAACAAATCAACTTTGACGATGAAGAAAGATACGACTTCCCAGTTTCTGTCCAGGTGAGTGCAGTTGATATCTCCAAATTATTTTTATATTGCAAAACTTAAATCTTAGCAACAAGATTCTTAGAAAAACAGCTATGTAACCATACTAATTATGGTCTCCCACAAGGAGAATTTGGTTGCATCACGGCATGAAACGTGATGCAACTTCAGAGCTCTAGCATTGCAGCAAATAAAGTTGCATCCTGTGCGAAGTCTAGGTCCCAAGTACTCTTACTGTTTGAAGGACAGAGAATGCAGTTTCACAATTTTAAACATGTTCAAAATTGTGGACGCGCACATGAGATTGTTGCAGCTAGTCTCGATCAATGGTGTATAAATTGCTACCCTGAAGGATTGGAAAGCGGTTCCTTATCACTATGTGCACCTACAACTTTGTGTGCTGGATTGATTGCAGTGATGACCAGGGTAATAGTAGTGATGTGCCGAGAGCATCGAATGAGGCAACAATGGCATCCAATGGCCTATCCTACATCCTAACCAAGCTAGGGCAAGTCAAGATGTGTCTAACATACATCCCCATCATACTTGCGTCTAGCACAAGCCAGTGCCGAGCGACTGTTTGCGCAAGTATGAATAAACAGTGGCTTAAGTCAGTGCCGAGCCAGTGCTGAGCCAGTGCCGAGCCAGTGCCAGACGCAGTCAAGTATGAATGGAACAGTGGCCTGGATTGCGCATGCACATTACGATCTTGCTCTATCTACACGCGCGCGCTCTGCACACAGGTTTTGCATAGCCATCGTGACGTCACATTACAATAGGGTGCACTACTTGTCCAGTGTTGATGCCTAGTATGAATGGGTAGACATCTTATCCCAGGCCAGTGCCGAGCCAGTGCTAGACGCAAGTATGAATGAGGTGTCTGAGACAGGAACCTTTGTGAACTACACCAATCATCTAGAGATGATCACCTTTCTTTGGAATCCCCAAACTTCATATAGAACTATGTCAGTTGATTTATTGCAAAGGAAACTGTAAAATGTTTGACCAATTTCCTCCTGTCATTGAATGGGCTTGCCTACATCCTAACCAAGCTAGGACAAGTGAAGGTGTGGGACTTGGAGAAGAAGGGACCTTCCTGTGTAGCGGCAAGGTTTCATATCTCACTGTCTTCTGCTGCATACAGCAGCTGATCAAATCAACATCTATCTCTTCTGACACACAATGTGTATTTTCATATACAGTCAAACCTGTCTATAGTGGCCACCCAAGGGAGACAAGAAATGTGGCCACTGTATAGACAGGTGACCTCTATAGACAGGTTCAATTACACTGTTTTTCTCTGCAAGGGATCACTTTGAGTGGCCACTATAAGCAGGTTGGCTGCTATAGACAAGTGGCCGCTAAGACAGGTTTGACTGTAATTCCTTTCATTATTAGGTGAGTGCATCGAATGGGCTAGCAGAGATGCCAACCAGTACGATTTAATCGTATTTAGTACGATTTTTTGATGAAAATACGACAGTACGATTTCTTAGCAAACAAAATGATTTCCCCCCCCCCCCCCCCCCCCCCCATTCAAAAGTAACGGTCAGAAAATGGCAAAAATAACTTTTTAAAATCTCATAAAACGTTGTGTGATCGACTGAACTAACTATTTTTATTAACCCAAACATCCATCTAAGTATTTTTGTTGCACAAATTGGCTTTGTAAAAAAAAAAGATTCCCTCGAGGTTGGCTGTAAATGTTAATGAAAGAGCAAACATTTTACTTGCCCGTTCTTACCAGTAAAACATTTTCCTGACATTTGAAAGGCCTGGGGCCAACGGGCCAGTGTTAGTGTCGAGTTTTCGTGAAAATCTGATTTTTCTCTCCAAAATAGGATTTTTTTAGGATATTCAGTCTGTTTTTTTGTGTCAAGAGGTTGGCATCTCCGCTAGCATACATCCTAACCAAGCTAGACCAAATGAAGGTGTGTGACTTACTGAAGATATGTGGACCTTCCTAACTCTGCCTTAAATCATGATTAACTACCAGATGTTTGCTTCAATCTTCAGCAGATACGATGTGGGCTTAACATTTAATTACTTTTAAAATTTTTTTTAATATGTGAGTGCATCAAATGGGCTTGCATATATTCTAACCAAGCTGGGCCGAGTGTGCGACTTACAGACCGGAACCTTCCTGTGTAGCGGTCTCACTGTCTTTTGCTGCATATGTATATGATACAATAATCTTCAAAATTACAATATTCATTTAACTGTTTAATTATTTTTTCATGATTAGGTGAGTGCATCAAATGGGCTAGCTTACATCCTGACCAAGCTTGGCCGAGTGAAGGTGTGCAATTTAGAGACGGGGACCTTCCTGTGTAGCGGCAGGGTCTCACATCTCACTGTCTTCAGCTGCATGTAGTTTATACAGTATATGATACAATAATCTTCAAAATTACAATATTCATTTAACTTTTCAACTTTTGTTCATGATTAGGTGAGTGCATCGAATGGGCTAGCTTACATCCTGACCAAGCTAGGCCGAGTGAAGGTGTGTGATTTAGAGACGGGGACCTTCCTGTGTAGCGGCAGGGTTTCACACCTCACCGTCTTCAGCTGTATGCCTGATGCTGAGGGCAAGAGGATCCTGGGAGTAAGTCGCTGCGGCAGGGTAGGTCATAGTTCAAATGTTACTTCCTGTGGTGCGGGGTTAAAGGTGAATGACAGTAGTGGGAAACGCCCCACCCCGTAAAAACTAAAATGTACGCTCTTATTACCAACCATGTGAAAGAATATAGTTTTACTAATATGGCATTATACAAATTTGGCCAAGAAACCGCCTACTAATTGATATATTTGCAAAATTATAAATTGATCTGTTTTGCGCTTGATATCGCCAACGCGGAATCGCGCATACGCTACGTGCAAATCGGACCGCGTGCGTTCGCTATACAGGCTTGTCCCCAGCTTGTCGATATCTCCAGTCCAGCGCTACCGGCGCGGACAGGTGCGAACGGGCGGTGGATTTATACATTTCACGGGTATTGGATTTCTTCCGATATTTCTGCATTTAACGCATCGTTAGGTTCGGATTTTACCACACAAGCCCTTTTTAGATACTTATTCAACAATATTGATCAATTATAAATGTTTTCTGTAATTTTCCCAAAACTGTTATTCATCTTTAAGAAAATTTATCCACATTTGTTGCTCTCGGTCCAGGTTTATAAATGGGAACTCAAAAGGATTGCAAAGTATATATATTTGTATAGCAAATAGTAAATAGTAAATAGTTAATTAATACAAACCCTGAAACTCTAAAGTGCACATCTCATATCTCTTTGGAATATTTCAGCTGACTGGCTACCTCTTTAACATCATGATCACCAGATAGGGTCTTTTATCACCTATTTACAGTGGGCTCAACTTTTTAATGAATATAAACAGCTAGTGTCTATTATAATAATGTTTGAATATATATGCAATGTGACATTTTCAAAGACATTCATTATTGGAATTTTCTTCTGTAAGTATCTAACTCATTCATGTATGAAAGGGATTCTTGATGACGTGAGATAATGTTCACCATTTGTAAATACAACACAATTTGTGTAACATTTCTTTTGAAAAGTTATAGTATATTTATTCATTTTTTCTCATCCATTTATTTCCTTGCAGCTATTATCCATTGGAGTAAAAGAGAAAGCGCTCGTTCAACATGTACGGACAGTGTTAAAGAGACCTGCCATTGCGGACAGACTTGAGAGGATGTTTTCTGACACTCTCTGACACCGGTCTTGCCTTACGACGCGCGTTGCTGCGAGAAACTCATCTTGTAAAACTACGAGAACTCTGAGTGCTTGACTGAACAGCGACATCACAATCTTGCCTTACGAGCTATTCCTGTGCAATTCCTGTTAACGTACAAGAATTCCATCTGCGAAGAGAAAACACTGGAGTGCTTCACTAAACAGCTATTGCTGTGAGAAACTCATCTTGTAAACGTAAAGGACCTACTAATGCTAAGATGAGCTAATTATACGGGATTGCTGAACCAAACAGAGGCATTGCAGTCTTACCTTACGAGCTATTCCTGTGCGAAACTCATCTTGTTGACCTACATACAAATGCTAAGAGGAAATAGTTATACTGGAGAGCTGATGAACTCAACAGGGGCATTGCAATATTGCCTTACGAGTCGTCATGTTGTGCGAAGCCCATCTTTTAACCCGTTGCGTACAGCAACGCTCGAAATTAACTTTTTTTGCTGGTGGCCCGGTCGGGCCAGTAAAATTAGTATTTTTCCAATTTTGGTGGCCCGAAACCAAAATCTACTGGCCCGAAGAAAATAAAGAAAACAAAAGAAAAAAACGAGAACATTCATAGCACATTCAAAACTGTGGAAAAGTGGAAAATTCACTGTTATTATACAAATTTGACCTCAACATTCTGTGTAAATGTCATGTGAAAATCTCAGACAAATAACATGTTTTTAAATTGTGGTGTTTTAAGCTAATAATTGTAAGTCAAAAAGCCGATTCATCGGCTGCAAACATTGACAAGTCACCGATCTACAGTATCCGATTTCGAATACGGCAAACATGATTTATTGAGTTTTACATGCATAACAAATTTGATTGATAATGGAAATTTGTACTTATATATCAGACTTTTAATCTCACAATTCCGTAGAATATTGTTTTGAAACCTGTCATGAATGACACATTTTTCAAATTGCGGTGCTAAAACTGTTAGTCAAACATTTATAAATTCTTCGTGAACTTACGGACACAGTCACAACATCGGCGGCAACACAAGACGTAGACAATGCAGACACAACATAGGCTATGTTGAATTTTACATGCGAACCAAATTTGATCGATTATTAAAATATCCTCTCACATTTCAGACTTTTAACCTCACTTTTCCATGGATTATTGTTTATAAACCTCACATAAATTAAATATTTTCAAATTGTGGGTTTTTGTTGTTGAAATTTTGGTTTCAAACATTGATGAATTGATCGTAAACTTTCTATGCTCACGTAAATTGCATGCACACTCACTACATGTTTTTACATTCCATATTTGGAATTGGAAAGCTCCATTCACAAAACGGGGGTGTTGGGATAAACAGAATGGAAAAAAACACAAATTAAACTTTTACAAATCGGACAACATTTCTCTTAACTTATTTCCGCAAGTATAGCAAATATTATTCTTGATATTTCCTATTATTTATATACAAACTGAACTGATAACAGAATTAATTTGATATCCTTCTACCTATCCCAAGTGGAACATGCTGTACAAATTTTACATGTGGGATCGGATGGGGGGCGGGGCAGAAATAATGCTAATTATAATAATTTGCGCCTTTTCTAAGCTGTCGGCAGAAGAAACAAAATCACACAAAACTGTTCATTATTGACCTCTCTTTTGTCTCTTTTTAAACCACAAATCAAGTATTTTCTGTGAGGTATCAAATTTGCAATAAGAACCATAATATTGTGCACAATTGTTTCAACACATGGTGGCCCGATCGGGCCAGCAAACATTGGAATTATGAGTTTTTTACTGGCCCGACAGCAATTTTTGGTGGCCCCGGGCCATCGGGCCTGTGCTAATTTCGAGCGTTGCGTACAGGAACCGGGTGGGCTATGCGCAAAGTCTATGGGGATTTAAGAATCTCGAAGTGAACGGGTTAAAACTACAAGAATTATAAATGGTATCCATCAGGGGAGAGTGTCCTTCACAAATGGAGCTACACAACAGCAATGCAATCTTGCCTTACAAGTCATCACTGTGCAGGCTACACATGTTACAATGGCTATGAAATAAAGAATGAATGCATCAATTTGGGAGATGTTATTTTGGGATTAACTCAACAGCGTCATAAATCATCATTTTAAGAAAAGAATGAATGCATCTACATTTTAAGAGCTGTTTCTTTGGGTCTTAAATGAACAGCATCATAACTCTCTTGCCTTATAAGTTTGAGTTATTGTAAGACTACAAATGCGGTAGACTTATGAAAGGTAGCTCAGATTCATGAATCAGACGTGCAGTGCCATCTTGCAAAACCTTGCCCCAGATGCTCAATGCACACATTGTTATGTCGTGTGCACAATATTTCTTATATAATTGTACAGTATGTAATAGTGAAAACTGTCCATCAATACCTGGTAAATTTGCAACCTTGAACATCTAGGATTTTTTCACTGAAGATTGTGACAGCATTATTGTTATTGATGGTAAAAACAGCAAGAAGAGAAAGAGTATGAAAGGACTGAACATAAGGAAAGAAGAAAGGAATGAAGGACGGAAAGAAGGAAGGATAAAGGGAGGGAGGAAGGGGACTGGATGAAAGGAAGGGAGGGGTGGATGGAAAATAAATGAAGGGAATAAGAAAGAAAAGGCAAATTATGACAGAAATCAAGATACAGGAAATGGAAAAGAACAAATAATACATTTGTTCATATTAATACTGCCAATTAGCAAAACCAGCATGCGATATTCATGAGTCTGCAAGATGTGTTCTAGGGATAATTTGTATATAATTTTCAGTAAAAAAGGAGAATTTATTCAGAAATATTTGTATACATACAGAATGAACAAAACATGAACGTGCAATCAATATATTATTCTGGAGTTTTATATTATACTATATTTCAATATTTCCATTGATGTACAGAATTCTGATGATACGTGTATATACAATTATGTATTAACTGATGTGTAATTTTATATAATTTCTCTTTTAAAACTTTTAAAACCCAAACCACCAAATTATGTACATTGTTTCTATGGAAATTCATATAAAAAATGGTGCTTATTTTTTTACTAAGTAGATGAATGTTAATTTGGCTGTAGAGAAATGTGCAGTAGTGTAAGTGTTTATATCTGCAAATGTTTGAGATATTTTCTGTTTTCTCGTGAATATACTGTACCATTGAAGAAGATTCATACGACTGCACATTGCAAGTGATTATTTGTGCAAATTTTGTTTGACTTTTGAAAATTTGTGAGATATTTGTCTGTTCCTTGTGAGTATACAATTGAAGAAGATCAATTTGTCAGTTTGCATTTATTTACTGACTGAGAGAACACTTTCTAAATACAGTATGAACAAAAATAGAATAGTCCTAGGTCACTTGGTTCAATTCTCGCTACCCCAAATAGCGATTATCTCGAAATCCGATCAAAATCCCGAAAACACGCATGGAATTGTGGGATAGCTTTTAGTCATACCAACTTCCTGACTACTGCGTGGACGCGTCGTGTGCATGTGTGCGGTGCGCGGGAGGCGTTTATTTTTCCCGTAACCGGCCCGGGATCTGTAAACATGTACTGCATACAAACGCATTTGAGACGTGTGGTCGATAGCTTTTAATTAATGCATTATATTTTTTGTGAGTTACGCTGATTGCATCCATTTCGAGCGTGTGCGAATGATGCGCACGCGAGCCGTGACGGAACCGGAAGTGGGAGTGACGACCCGCAAAGTGGAAAAAAGTCTCGTCTCGCGAATGTCGAGATTTTCGGACCTATTTAAGATTTTTCAAACGTAGATACAGATCAATTGATGATAAATTAGAGTGAATATTTAGAAATATGCATTTCATTTGTTTTTGCCAAACAAAATCTTGCAACTCGATAGGGTATGAATGTTGCATTATGCTGTGCGATAATTCATTTTTTGTTGTTGCGATCAGAGACTCTGGATAAATGATTTAGTTTTGGTCTTTTTTTTTTGTGCCTGTATGCTGCTTAAGCCAACATCGTGCTTTGCTTAGTTTATATAATACATGTGACTGGCTATGGCAAAACCCTGCATTTGTCGGTAATTCATGTTTTGAAGAAAAGGGCATTTTAAGTTCACATAATGTGTGTAAAAGACTTACGATTGTAAAATTGAAACAATCATATGTTCGCCAGTTATTTACCAATTAGTTAGAACAAAGCATCAAATGAAATCTTGCGATGAGGCCTTTCTAACGGTATGAAAATCTACATTTTGAATTTTACCGACAAGTGCAGGGTTTTGCTATAGCAGGTCACATACATGTCATACCTCAGTATTAGAAAGTTGTATAATGTATATATTTTTTGATTTTGTATGTGCCATACTAACTATCAAACACAATGGTTGCTATCTTGCCATTGGTTATCGGTTATCTTTAAGAAGGATTGCTGAAGGACCCATGAGCTGGGGTAGGGTATGATAATAATAATAATTATCACCTGACTTAGTAAATACGGTACATGAGCTGCCATGTAATATTTGTGGATATTACATGGCACTGTTACATGGCAATCAGATGATAAAACAGTTGTTAACTGTGATGTCGGGAAAATCATGGAATGTTCCCCTCTGGATTTAGAATGCTATTTCGTGAAGAAAATAAGTCCCTCCACTACGTCTCGGGACTTGTTTACTCTTCCCTCAATAGCATTTAAAATCCCTTGGGGAGTGGAACATTCCGTGCTTTTCCCTCCACCACCAGTTAACAACTGTATATATTATATGACCTATAAAGATACTGGTGTGCGATTGGTCAAAATGCTGTCACGTGACCATCGCTACAAGGATGAGAAGCGTTATATTGACCGATCAGTCAATATAACGCCGTTACATGACCGGTGACGTAATTTACGTCACAATGGGTGTGTGAAGATGAACAATGTGCGCGTATTAGCATCCTGGCACGCGCAGCGTTGTTAAGCTTTCTACGGAGATTGCGCGATCCGAAAGTAAATTTGAAAGGAAGGTCGAATAAAGAAGCATTTTGCGCAGCATTTCGATAACAACACACTGTTCTACTGGAAGGATTTCGATTTAATCTAATGATTTTCCCTTGTCCATAATTTTATTTCAACACCAAATTTATATTTATCTTGATTTGTATCTATATAGGTCATCATAATATAACAGATATTGACTTTTTCCTTCGGGAACCATATAACATTTCATTTCCCTTGGGGAGTTATATTTTTGTCTCGGAATACTATATTTTTCCTCAGCGCTACGCGCTTCGGAAAAATATAATGTCCCTCGACACAAATAT
Organism: Echinarachnius parma; assembly: GCA_037951105.1. Classification (NCBI taxonomy): domain Eukaryota; kingdom Metazoa; phylum Echinodermata; class Echinoidea; order Clypeasteroida; family Echinarachniidae; genus Echinarachnius; species Echinarachnius parma. Next base: position 187,184 of record JBAMJV010005957.1, read on the forward strand.
AACTTCCCTCGAGGATCTCAAATGTTATATTGCCCCTCAAGACAGTCAATATCTGTATAATAATGAGGACCTGCTCATGAGCAGAATCACCAGAAGAGGGAGAGGACTAGGCTTGTCTTTGATATTATCTAAATTAAAACTAAAAATATCTCTGGTTGCATACTTAGTCCTATCATCAAAAGTAGACGTAGAATGGAACTATTAGCTAGTGTGGACCAAGGTATATTGACAAGAGGTTAAAGGGACTTAGTAACGTTGTCCAAATCCTCAAAATCCAATTGAAATTATAGCGGTTCCCTCATACCTTGTTGTATTCTTATTAACAAAAAAAGCATGGGACAGGTTTTGTTTTTTCAAATTTCCCTTTTGTTAAAAAGATATTTACGATTGAAGTGTTCAGATGTCAAAACCGTGTACAAAGTGAGTGCAAAGAGTTCGTGAATGTCACTTTGCATTTTGCTCATTACTCGGCCATATAAAGTCCATTTAACTTGAAATTTTCACACAACACCCAGTGGACATCTCAGATAACAACAATATACATTGTATCAACCACTCATCGCTTTTTGCACATGTCAACAAAGTTACTAGATCCCTTTAATGTGTGATGACTAGCATAGACATTCTAACTGTAGTATGCAAGTTGTGATTATTTTGTTAATCCTTTTGATATTTTTGTATTAAAGGGGACCACCAGGCAAATAACAATACATACGTTTTGGTACCGTTTTGCGATATCAAATCGATAACCTAAATTTTGCAAAGGGTTGTGTAATTCATAAACAATGCAATTAATTACCACCACTAACAGAACCATTATTATTTCATGGCTCCGTACGGGCCAGACATTTGCGAGTGTGCAAATTCTATTCACGCGTGTACGTTTGGAGACAATAGAATCCCGGACGATTCGTTCGCTTTGGACAAAGGTAGTCTTCGTAAATGCAGACCCATGAATGCTTGCTTTAGAATGGTGATGCGTTTTCCAATTATATATATTTTTTTTCTGGAAACATATTTTTCTGAACTTGTTGATGGAATCGACTACTAATTAAAGATGTTACCTTTCATTTATAAGAATATTATTTTTGGGTGGTGGTACCCTGAGGACATCTGACTTCAATTTTCTTTGCTCATGTTTGATTTATTTATCCCATATCTAGTCGGCTTTTACTTCTGTTGATATTTGATAAATTATTAACAAAAGTGTGTTATGCAGTAAGAGCTTCAAATTCATTTGGCAAATAACAAAGGGAACAGGGTGAAACTCTATGTGCTCATGTAATGTATGATTGATCTCTCATTTCCCATCCTGTAACAGGAAAATCAAGAAACTTTTGCCTTGGAAAGTGTAAATAAGTAATTCCTAGTCCATTATTTTAATAACCCATCAAAGGACGGAGTCCCACATATTTGTGGGTTGGTAGTCCTACACTTCAGCAAGAAGATGCAAAGTTATATAAAGGATTCCACGAGAAAGAGCAAGAATTTCTCTATTTTTAGAGCCCTACATGTATTTCCTTAAATTGGCAACACATTGTGATATTTTTAAAATGAAAGTCACTTCATATTTGTCTTAAATTGTAATTACTAAATATTTTCCACCTATTTTTATGTCATTAAAAGGTAAGACAAAATTAGGAGTTGCCAATTTGTAGAGGAAAACAATGATCAATTTTGCCTTAAAGTAGCCCTCTTCTTTGTAGCGATAATTTACCTAGTGTGACAAATAAGACAGGGCTTATATTACATCTAGTCACGTACAGTTGGTTGCACATTTTGTTCTGAAACCGTTATTTCAGAAAGGGAAGTTTTTTTTCAAAATTTATTTCCCCTTCATTTTTTTTTAGACGGTTTAGCTTTACCTTATTATTCAGTGTTACCGTGTGTATTAAAGTGGTATGCCTTATTTAATACAATTTTGAGAAAGGATATTTTAATTTTGGTTCATTTACAAGTGTAATTTTCCGTTCATATTTTCATGTAATGTACATGTTCAAACAAAATGATTTGTGGCTCAGCTTTTCGTTATAAATATTTTGGCTTATTTATTATACCTGAAGTGCAATATCTGTATATTTTCACAAGTTAGAATATAAAGAAAAATATATGGAATATAATTATGAAATTTGCTTAAAGACTCAAAATCATGTACCTTTTTTGTGGAGTAGATATGTCTTGTGGATTTGTAATATTGTCATTAAACACCATTTGTCATGATAAAATGCTTGCTCATTTAGATTTATGAAGCCCCTTGATTGGGTTCCCCTTTTTGTATTTGAACAGCAATTAACAAAACTAGCCAATGAAACAATGTAATGAAGCATGGTGATCAACACAAGGAGACAAATATTTAATAGGATTTAATCTATTATGTAATAAAATCATGTTTGCTTGTAACACTTCATAAATGATCCTGTATGTGTTGATTGTTTGGTGAAAAATCCCTTCCTGATTAATTTTGTGAGCATAGTGCTACATTGTTTGTCTTAACTTTTCAGCTTTTTACTTATCAGCTTTTTAGTTATCAGCTGTCCTATGAATCTAAAATATGTTTTTAGTGTTATTCATAAAAAAATCAACAGTCTAATATACAGGTAGGTCTAGAATTTCAGCATGAAATTAAAGTCGTCGATCTCTACCAGTTATGAATTGTTTGTTTGATGCTTTCATTTGCAATTTGTATTTAGGGTTTTAGCAAGTACGTAGCTTATTTTATGCAATTTACGGTTTTTTGTTTTCATTTTGCATTTAGCGTTATTGTTTTTTTTTCTTCCTTTTGTTGTTTCATAGTGACTCCTCGCTTTATGTAGTTATGAATTGTTTGATGCAAGTACATAACATATTTTATGCAAATTAATTTGTTATTTCATTTTGCATTCAGCATTTTTTGTTTTCCTTTTTCTGTTCTGTTATAGTGTCTCCTCGCTGTATGTAGTGCAATGATTAGCTGTATCCCATTTGTGTGCAATCAATTTCAATTCCTAGTTCTATTGTTGCCTTTTATTTCATCAGTATTTGCCAATTTGCAGAATCCTCCATTTATAAAAAAAAAATGCTGAGGAAAAATATATGTATACGAGTTGTTTATGCAATATGTACTTAATATGCGTATGTTAATTTCAGAATCTAGGATCGTCTTTTCAATTTGTCTATTCTTTGCATAGTCCAGTTTTCCACTCTCTCTCTCTCTCCCACCCCCTTGTTTGTTTATATTTGATTAATAATGAAAAAAGTGATATTGTTGATAGATTACCTGAACAAGATAGTTGATGAAAAGGTTTTTGTACTTAAATTTCAGTCCAGTATCTTCGTCTTCCTCTTTCAATCCTATGTTTTATTCTGTGACTCTCGTAGCTTTTTTAAATCATCACTTTATTAGGCAAATTTCGCCTACAAAAAAAAAGAAAATACATATCCCGGAACACTGGCATATAAAACAGCAACTTCAGAATGGTATGGGGAAATAAGGGTTCCCCTGGCAATTCTTACTCCCTTCTTTAATCCCAATCTGGAGAATAATATTGTATACAACCTTTGTCAGTTTTATGTTGAAATACTGTACATGTATGGGTATGTTTGAAAATTTAAATAATTGATAACATTTGTTCCCTCCGCAATATTAAGTAATTTCTTTCTTCATTATTTTGATAGGGCGTAATCATGATTATTTTCATGTTATTTGTGCATGAAGGGAATGTCTCACATACCGTAGAACACCATCGTCAAGCACCCCCCAAGCACCTATATGCATCTTGCTTTTAAAGAGCGCCCGCTCTCTGTCCAAACGGGAAACTTTAATCAAGAATGCAAATAATGGTGAGGAATATTCATGAGGATAATAATGGAGGTGAATCTCATGGAAACGTCTTTAAAAGCGAGATGCGTATAGGTGATTGGGGGTGCTTGACGACGGTGTTCTACGGTATTCTTTGTATTTGTGTATGAACTGCTAGTATTTAAAACCGAAAAATCTTATGAATTTAATAACAGACTGACTCATTCTATCGTTCTGTGTTGAAGGGTATTTTGTTGTAATGTGAAAGGTGAACTCAGTTGAGGCAGTGTCTTGACTGGAAAATACAAATACAATTTTTCCAACAGTATCCTTGGTGTAACTTGCATTTGTTGTTTGCTGTTTCTGTGATTGCTAAACATCAATTATGGGAAGTGGCATAGCTAGGGGCACCCTCAATAACGATTTAAAAAACGCAACAAAGTGATGAATTATGTTGAAAATAAAGATCGTTTTACCATTGAATTTGACAAATGATAGTTTGGGACAACACACGCAATCCCCGCGCAATCACGTGACCGGGCTTGTTAATAAAAAATGTGTGTATCACTATGTTAGTTTGCCCCATATGAAGGGCTGCAGTCTCCCTGATTGTGCAGGAGGCTCCCTGAAAATGCACATATCTTTACAAACGAATTTGAAAATCTCCCTGATTGAAGACAAATTATTTGCCATAGTGGTGCCTGCATTTCACGATAATTTTTGAAATCTCCATGTCATGAATTAGACCTGTCATACTGGCAGGAAACAAATTTGAGGGGTAATAGCACAACATTGAAGAAGCAGGAAGTTGTGTTATCTAATGTTGTGTATGCAATGTTACATTCTTCACATGGTCAGTGGTGCAGAGCCAGGTCAGTTGTATTCTGTCTTACCAAGGAGGTACTATGGTCTTACTTGCCATCTACATTGCAATGTTCAATATTATGATGATCATTTCCAAATCTTTATGCAATATATACATTTTGTTCTAACATGTTCACAATTTTGTTTTCCTTCAAAATTGTTGAGCCCTCCACAGGCTATTTATTAATAATCTTCACACAAACAAACAAATACAATACATATGCATGTTTAAACACATTCAAATTAATCTTTCTATACAAACAACAATTGTAGCAACTGCTACTTAGCAGTAAAATGTCTTTCCATTCCAGATAGACATAACATATATTTCTCATCTTTATAATATTGTTAACAATATTGGTCTATCGTTCAAGTTGCATTGTTTTCTCCGCTTTATTTACAGGAATTACTTGTGGTATATGAAAAGCTTGTTTACCAGGATGATTATGAATCGAACCAATCCCAGAGGATTTACCATTTTTTCAAAGAACATATAATTTCCTTCTCAATTCAATTCAATTTCAGTTTTATTCACAATATAAAGTACAAGATATAATACAGTGTAGAGATGTGTACTGATAATCACTTTAGAAATTTACAAGCTTGTATAAAAAGCGACCCATAGAATAAAATATAACTTATATGATAATGAAAAGTTAATCAACTACACAGTTATACACAGAAAATGGAATATCAAACATCAAAAAACAAACAAAAAACACGCGTTATTGGTGTAAACTAATTTATATACAATGGATGGAAAGATAATTTAGAGTATAATTTCACAATATATTAATTAAGATTGTATTTCAATGTTTTCTTGAAGCTATTCAAGGAAGAGAATTCATGAATTGATGGGTCTAAATAATTACAGAGTACCGATCCATGCCTATCAGACAGAAGTAGCTCGAGTCAAGGTTAAACGTAATAATGTTGCCCAAAATGACATTTGAGACTTCAATCCTGTACCAATATCATTGTAATATATATGTCCGAATGATGTGTGAAAGTTTCATTGACAAAGAACACTGCTTTCCTGGGTAAAAAGGCGAAAATATGCGTCAGCAGCTTTTACAACGAACGTTTATGAGATTTATGACCGTTAATTCACGCTTTTGACGTGAAAGATAGACGTCGTCATACCATGGACCCTAGTAGGGTCCGTGTACTAGGGTCCATGGTCGTACTAAAGGGGAATTTGAAAAAATCTAACCCTATTTTTATTCTTCTCTTACCATAAGATAAACAACACGGTAGAAGTGAAACGAGGAAGCACCAACTAATTTTCGTGGAGTTAGACACTTTACAGGCATCCCTTTTAGTCACGTCTTATGTTAAGATTATGAATTTGATTATTTTCAAAAAAATTGAACGTGGTCGGGAGATCATTTATTAATTATTATCATCCAAGGACTACCTTTATAATTGTCACCCCTTAACCCTATCAAGGACAAGCTATTTTGGCGTTCCCAGGCCCAAGGGGGGGGGGGGGGGGGGGGGGGGGGGGGGCTCATAGGCCCCCCCCCTCTAATTTCTTTATTATTCAATCAACCACTTTCATATTTGGCACATGTGTCATGCAGGTCAAGCTCTAAAAGTTGCAATCATAAACATTTTTAAAGGTTACTATATGAGGGCGCTATTTACGATAATATGATAAAAACCATAGAAAATGTCAGAATATAGAAGTTTTGGGGCTGTTTTCGCCGAATGGACTGTTATCAAGTAGGCAAATTTAACGTTTCAACATAATTATGTAATATTACATATTCTGGAACATAGATCAGGACATTTCTGTGGAATTTGATGGGATTTAGAGGCCCATTAGGTCCGCAAAGTCATTGTGGAGGTGACTTTCACACATCTTATCAAACACATTACAGTAGCCTACATGATAATGTACGTATGCAATTTCTTCAATTGTTACCTATAAACTTAAACCAAATGGATTTTTTTTCATATCAAAATGTTTGTTGACATCATTAGAAACCCTCATTAGCAGATTTTAATCACAAAAATATAAAAATAGATCAAAACTATATATGACTTATTATATTCATTGTTTTGTGCCATTTTGTCCTTAAAAACAAAGAAAAACAAGGGTTCAAGGTTTCATTTTATTTATTCCTTTCACATTTGAACATGGCATAATACAACAAAAACAACATGAGAACAATTTTATTTTTTAAGCGTCACATTCAATCAATATGCAATATAAAAAACAAACACAAGTTATGAAAGAAAGAGGAGACCTTAGAGAAGCTAAGCTTGTAAAAGAAAGGTCCCCCAAAATAAAATACATAAATGATTCAAAGTATCTAAACTATGAACGATTACACATTGGAAAAATATTTACAAAAGGGATAGATTGAATATTGAAAAGGAGAGGAGGTATGGAGAAGGAAAAGAGCAATATGGAACAAGACAAACAACAGACAGATAAAAGCAGAGAAAGAAGATGAGTGTTAAGAGAAGAAAAATAGGAGAGAGAGAGAGAATGTGGTCAGCAAAACATTTACAACATTATTTTTACTGAACATACGAAAAAACAAAAACAAAAGCAAAAAAACAATGCATGTTATCAATATAAAAAAAAAGAAGAATTTCTAGTGATATCACTTTTACGTTAATTTTCGACATAATTTCTCAATAAATGTAATTTCAATTTGCGGTTAAAAACAAAGACTCTGACACAACTATAGTTACATCAATAGGAAGCGAGTTCCAAAACTTGGGACCAGTACAAGCCAGCGTATTCAGAGCAAAAGCAGTTCTTACGCGTGGAATATGAAGTGCAGTTGCCTGCCTTGTATTATAGCTATGAATTTGATTATTCTTTCTAAATATTTGTACTAGCGCATTTGGGAGAGTACCATTTTCAAAACCATACATAATTGCGCCTAACTGTAAAAAGTAAATATCTTCAACCTTCAATAACTTATTACTATAGAACAAAACATTAGTATGATCACGATAATTCACATTAAAAACAATTCTAACCACCCTTTATTGGGCAACAAATATTTTTTCAATGTTTTCAATGACTTCCCCCATGCCAGCACTCCATACTTGAGATAAGGCAAAATTAAAGTAGAATATAAAAATAGGCAACATTTCTTGTGGGACAAAGAACTCAGTTTATAAATTACACCAGTATTTCTAGACACAACTTTACAAATATTACTACAATGAGATGCCCAAGACAGCTTCTCATCAATATGTCGCCCAAGAAACTTGGTTGGAAGTTACTCTCACAACATTAACATCATCAAAAAGTACATCTCCGGGTAAATCCTTTAAGGAGTTACTAAAAAACATATAATTTGTCTTTTGAAGGTTCAAAGACAATTTATTTGCATGAATTTTCTTTTCTTAACTTTCTTTAATTCATTATTAACTGTATCTAATAAAACTGCAGGGTTTTTATGAGAAAAAAATACACTTGAATCATCTGCAAAAAATATGAAAGATAGGACCTCAGATGAAAGATACAAATCATTAATATATAATATACAAATAAGGGGGCCAAGAAGAGATCCCTGAGGGACTCCACAAGATATAGTTTGATAAATATCTTAAGGAAATATCCATTAATTGTGTTTTCAGATCATGACAATCTGTTACCGGTCATAGGCCTATAGATTATATGAATAAACTAATTCATGTCAATGCCTGGACAGTACAATGAATTTACACATATTACACTTATTTTGTGTTATATAATGTAATATATAAAATCACTTTCAATATAAGTTTACTAGATACTGTTACTAATTTAAGATGAAAATACCATGTCAATATCTTGGGTTTTGTATGGAAAGGTTGTTCAATTCAAATTTAGAAGAAAAAAAAAAATCGGATTTTTTTTTTTTAGTAATTCTTATTATTTCATTGTTTTCCGCCATTTTGTTCTTGAAAAACAAAGAAAAACAAAGAAAAAACAAAAACAACCAAGTTACATCTATTTTCTGATACTGTGGCTTTACTTTTGTACAGTTTATAGATTTCAAATAGAAAACACTTCAGAAATTTACACGATTTACTTGTTTAGTGTGTTAATTAGCTGGTAGCGCATCATCAGTGGCAGCTCCGCTATTATGCTCACCGGGGAGTTGAGAAAGTACGCAATATCATTGTGTTGGTTTGAAATGAACCTGATGACCATGGGTAATAATAATTTAGATAGTTATTTAAAGGGATAGTTGAGTTCTGGTAAAGAGAGTACAGTTTTGGTCAAACTGAATTTTAATAACCAAAACCTGCACCATTACATTACAAACTAATAGTTATAACTCTACCATGCTTGAAAGGAATTCAAAATCACAAACGACTAAGTAAAAAGCCTTTTATCATTCAAACTCAAGATGGCGCTCTCTAAAAACAAATTGGTTTAAACCATTTTAAATAAAATATTGTGCATGTGAAGGTTCGTAAAAATAGTGATTAGAAACTTCTTTTGAACATTTTTGAAAAGAGGAAGCATTTAAAAGAAATTTGTTACAGTTGGTTCAAAATTAGCTAGTATTTGTGGGGCCCCACATTTATTACAAATGGTTACGTTTATGGATATTTCAGCCGTTTCTGAACCGATTTTGATCAAATAAATTTTATTCTGTCACTAAAGTATTATGCTCTTTCAAATTTTACACTCAGTTTTTCATTATCTCACAAAAAAAATATTATGTGTAGCGCCCTCTCTACCAAAACTCAACTATCCCTTTAAGCGCAGTAGAGTAATTTATAGTAGCTGCGCTATATAAATGTTCATTGTTATTATTAGTGCAAGGAAAACAAAATAAGACTTAAACTGCCAAACATGCCTTTCACAAAGTGGTTACCATGGCAACGGGAAAAAGCTGACACTTTTAAATTTCATACCCCAATGTTCCCTATCAAATTTTAGGAAAAGTCACCGAATTTGGTGAAAATTTGATGAAAAATGTGGGCGTGGCAGTACAAAATATGGTTGGGGGGGGGGGGGGCTCATTCAGCCCCCCCCCCCCCCCCCCCCCATTAGGCTTGATAGGTTTAAGTTTCTGAATGTAATAATTTTGTTGTACTTTTAAAAAGTCGTATCAGTATTAATCTCAGCCGGATTTCTTATCTTTTATACAATATTTTTTTATTCTTACCAGACATTCGCTTTTACCTTTATTTACAATAAACTAATACCTCATTTCTTTCTAAATATTAACCGCTTTTTAAAATTGGAAATATTGATCGCATGTCTAAAAAAAATTAAAAAAATTTACTTACAATTCATCGTAATGATTATTATTTCATTTGCACGTTTTAATAAAAGATTCTCATGAAAAAATTGTCCAAGATTTACTCAAATTACAAGTATAAGTAAATTGTGTGTTCTACTTGTCTAACAATTTTTTTAAAATTGGAAATATTGATCGCATGTCTAAAAAAAAATAAAAAAATTTACTTACAATTCATCATAATGATTATTATTTCATTTACACGTTTTAATAAAAGATTCTCATGAAAAAATTGTCCAAGATTTACTCAAATTACAAGTATAAGTAAATTGTGTGTTCTACTTGTCTAACAATTTCAACGTGTTATATCTTTTCGTTTTTTCCATATATATATGGTACTTTTCAACATTAAATCTTCACTTTTCGATATTCATCAATCCCATCTGTCTAGATTTGGTTTCAATTTTCAATAATTTGTATCGTTATTTCACATTGTGCTTTTTTTTATTTTGTTCACCCGTATTCGTTCATCATGTTGTCTTTACTCTATGATCATTATGCGATATTTTGTTTATTGTAATTTTTGTTTTATTTTGTCATCATATGACCTCTATTGTACCATCATCTTGTTTCATAATTTAATTCTTTACTAATTTCCCAGGCGCAATATAACTTTACCATATAACATGATGTTACATATCCATATAGGTATAGTTTAGTTCTGGTAAAGATTTTTGTAAAACTGAATTTTAGTAAGCAAAACCTGCACCATTACATTACAAAATAATAGTTATAACTCCACAATGCTGGAAAGAAATCATAAAACTTCATGTACAAATAACTGAGTAAAAGGCATATTATCATTCAAAAGAGCCGTTAAAACTCAAGAGGGCGCTCTCTGAACACTCATCGGTTTCAACTATTGGAAAAGTAATATTGTGAATGCTATGTTATGTTGAAATTGTGATTAGATAGAGAGATTATCAACTATTTAAATACCACTTTTGTAAATGTTTATTACAAATGGTTATGTTAATGGACATTTCAGCCATTTCTGAACCGATTTTGATCAAATAAAGTTCATTCTGTCACTAAACTTGTATGCTCTTTCGAATTTGACACTCAGTTTTTCATTATCTCACGAAAAATTTTATTTGAGAAGCGCCCTCTATACCAAAACTCAGCTACCCCTTTAACTGTTATTAAACACCCAATCATAAAAGGAGGTGTTTGCAACAGGGTTTGAAAACGGGTACTTTACCTCCCATCCAAGAAGGATCGAGCATAGGGTTTTAACCGCTAAAAGCCGCCTAATGTACGAGGTATCTTTATCGAAAACTCTGTTCAGGTTTTCAATTATAGCCATTGTGTTGTTTCCCATTGACACAGCTCTAATGAGTACCGCACCGAGTGACTGAAACATGGCACCACCAGCCCCCATGGATGCCACGCCACTGATCCCTGTCGCTGTGAAGCCGATAGCTGGTAGGATAAAGGGGGAAGCCAACGACATCCCAGCCGCTACAGCGAAACCACAAACCCCACAAACAGCAGTGTTCCTCGGGCCGCTAGCCTCATCAGAGAGATACAAAATAGAGAATACAGGAAATAGCATTAATAGTACACAGTGCAACTAGACATCTCATCTCTAATAACTGAAAACATACATGTAGTACACTATTTAGTTCAGTTACTATCAAAATAAATTGATACATATATACAAAAAGACATGTGGAGTAACGAATAGAAAATTACCATATATTACATAATTCAGAATGGCATGGTAGCAATTACACCTGACCAACTCCTCACACCAATGGCCCCAATCATCACCATACAATACCACCCAAATAAGCTCAAGCATATACATACTCGAACTCAGCTTTACCAGAACTCCTACTTCCCACAAACTGTAACAGCATGGAATGCGCTCCCCAATAATATCTTGGCTTCTACATCACTAGGAGCCTTTGCGGGAGCAGTTGCCTCAATCGGCAATTAATGGGACACCTCACCGGTTCCCCTCGACTCTACGTCCTGACTGATGGACCCTGTCGAGTACCCAAGTAGAAGTAGAAGTAGAAGTAAGCGGATTAAAATCTGTACTTTTTCAGAACTGGCGGACACTTGCACGAATTTCGTCCCCGCAATGCCACGCAATGCGTCGTGCCAATGAGTAAAGTCCAGGGACCGCGGAATGGTTTTGAAAGTGGAGGAGGGGGTGGGGGGGGGGGGGGGGGGTGGGTCTGATCACATTTGAACTGTAATGTATTTCTTTATTTTATGCTTATATGTACTATGTTTTTAGCCAAAAAAGTGGGGGGGGGGGGGGGGGGGGGGGGCTGCAGCCCCCCAGCCCCCCCCCCCCCCCCCCCCGGTTCCGCGGTCCCTGAAGTCTTCGTGAACGAGCGTGAAGAGTGTGTGAAGTGTGCGGGGGGTCATCATGTCCTAGAGATAATTTCGAAATGTTCACAAATTTGGCACGCATCAATTTTCGTACCATGTGTGTGAACTTGCATGAACCATGCGTGAACACTTCGCGAACTCGGCGAACTCGCGCAAACTTGCGCGAACACAACGTGAACAGCTCGTAAACAATGCGTGGCATGGCGTGTAGTGTCAGGGTGGTTTTAGGTGTGAAACGACAGGCTATGCATTATAGCGTGCCACCAAGCGAGACAAAGCGTGACAAAAAATTGCCCCGACGATTTCACGCATGCGGGAACTATGCGTGGCGTGCGTGACACTGTGGGACAATGCAGTACGGTAGACATGAACAATGCGCGAATTATACTTTAACATATTAGTATATCCCCTAATGTAGTATGAATAAATGTTGTGAAATTTTTTGCTATAATCTTGGAAACAGTTTTTAATTTGGTATAAATACATTACTGATGAGAAAAAGTGATGTTTCCATTTTTTATTTTTGGTCCCAGGGTGCATTTTGGCGATTTTAAAGATAATTAGCTAGTTTGCATATTTGTGAAATAAGGTCAGGGGTCATTTTCTATCTAGGGATAGTACAATATTGATAAAAACTAGTATTCTAGGGTATTTTGAGGCAAGGATTCCATTTCCGGTGCTCGTTTGTAAGTGCTGTATGGGAAACACTCTGAAATTCAAGATGGCTTCCCCTAATTTGCATATTTATGAATATTATTGATTTTCAGTGGCTACAGCCCCTAATAAGCAATAATTCCGGATTATTATTTGTCAGTTATTTTCTAAGTATGTATTTATGATATCAAAGATGAGTTGCCATCGTGGCAACCTCTAGCAATGCATATTATTTGCATAATTATGTATTTTACCTGATTTGCATATTCCCCCAAATCGAGTATATTGGGAACCCGGCAAGTAAAAAAGACAAGTAATACCACTTTTCCAAGGTTTTAGGGGGCAACGAATCCATTCATGATACTTATTTACCTGTATCACCATGGGATCCATCTCAAATCCAAGATGACTGCTCCCTAAATTACACATGTTATGATACTCGACTATATTATTTCGGTTATATTAGATTGATATTATAATGTTTTGACTTGTAATTATTGGAATGAGCAACTACAATACTTGAATCACAATGTAGTTGTTTGCTTACAGTAAGCAAATCATACTTTTATAAATTAAATGGCATTAAAGTAGCAAATAGCATTATTTACTTTAAAATGACAAATGCGGCCATCTTGGATTTATGTGGGTTGCCGAGGTGATACAGGTAAATAAGTATCATGAATGGATTCGTTCCCCCCTAAAACCTTGGAAAAGTGGTATTACTTGTCTTTTTTACTTGCTTGGTTCCCAATATACTCGATTTGGGGGAATATGCAAATTAGGTAAAATACATAATTATGCAAATAATATGCATTGCTAGAGGTTGCCACGATGGCAATTCATCTTTGATATCTTAAATACATACTTAGAACATAACTGACAAATAATAATCCGGAATTATTGCTTATTAGGGGCTGTAGCCACTGAAAATCAATAATATTCATAAATATGCAAATTAGGGGAAGCCATCTTGGATTTCAGAGTGTTTCCCATACAGCACTTACAAACGAGCACCGGAAATGGAATCCTTGCCTCAAAATACCCTAGAATACTAGTTTTTATCAATATTGTACTATTCCTAGATAGAAAATGACCCCTGACCTTATTTCACAAATATGCAAATTAGCTAATTATTTTTAAAATCGCCAAAATGCACCCTGGGACCAAAAATAAAAAAATGGAAACATCACTTTTTCTCATCAGTAATGTATTTATACCAAATTAAAAACTGTTTCCAAGATTATAGCAAAACAAATTGCTACTTTACATAACCTGATAGACTATATGTTTGAACAAGTAGTGCCATTGCGTGCCAATGCAGCCCATTATTGGCCGCGCATTGCGTAGACAGTTGCGCGAACAGTTCGCAAACGCTCCCCGATCGATGTAGCACCGAAATGGCACGCCTTGCCAAGACGCATTGCGTGGCAATGCGGGGATAAAATTCGTGCAAGTGTCAGTGTAGCGACAAATCGGGTCAGCTCGGCCGTCAACACTCGGCATAAATGACCGTCCCACTTTCACGATTTTGATCACGAATTGTCACGATCTTAATAGTTCTTGTGGTGTTTTAGAGGCGTCAGCCCTGATAGCAGACCGACGTCTTTATGACGTCTTAATTTGGTCGTAAACTGGTAAACACGTCATATGTCGTACAAACGATCAGAATACGACGTCATTATGACGTATTTTAAAGACCATTTTTGACATGATGACTTATGTCGTATAAAACACGTAAAATTGACGTCATTATAACATCTTTAAACGACCATTTTTCCACTATTTATTTTTGTTGTAGGAAAGACGTAAAAACGATGTCATTATAACGTCGTTCAAAGACCATTTTTAAGAATGTATTATTGTCGTATAGAAGACATGATAACGACGTCTTTATAATGTCGTTTAAAGACCATTTTTGCCATGCGGGTTTATGTCGTATCAATAACGCTATAAAGACGTAAGTTTGACGTCTTTTCAAGACCAATTTTTTGCCATCATTTTTTGTCGTATGGACGCCCTTTTTACGACGTTAATGTGACGTATTTCAAAGACCATATTCCAATTGTTTTTTGTCGTATGGAAGGACGTAACAATTACGTTAATATTACGTCATTTAAAGATCACTTTTTCAGTATTTATTTTTGTCGTATAGAAGACGTAACAACGACGTCTTTATGATGTCTTTGAAAGACTATTTTACCATCATTTTTTGTCGTATGGACGACCACTTTACGACGTCATTTTGAAGTCTTTTCAAGACTAGTTTTTTGCCATCATTTTTTGTCGTATGGACGACCTTTTTACTACGTCATTTTGACGTCTTTCAAAGACCATTTTTTTTCACTATTTATTTTGTCATAAAAACGTCTAAAAATTGACGTCTTGATGATGTCTTTTAAAGACTATTTTTGCCATTATGGTTTGTGTCGTACGACGACGTTAATACGACGTCATTATGATGTGATTTCAAGACTAGTTTTTGCCATCATTTATTGTCGTATGGACGACCTTTTTACAACGTCATTGTGACGTCTTTCAAAGACCATTTTTTCCAATGCTTTTTCGTCATATTAAGGATGTAAAAACGACGTCATTATCACGTCATTAAAAGATTATTTTTAAGTATTTATTTTGTAGTATAAAATACGTTATAACGACGTCTTTATGATGTCTTTGAAAGTCCATTTTTGCAATTAAGGTTTGTGTCCTACGGACAACATTATTAAGACGTCATTTTGACGTCTTTTCAAGACTAGTTTTTGCCATCATTTTTTGTCGTATGAACGACCTCATTACGTCATTGTGACGTCTTTTAAAAAACATTTTTTCCCATTATTTTTTGTCGTATAGACGACGTTATTACAACGTGATTATGACGTCTTTCAAAGACATTTAAACAATTATTTTTGGCGTATGGACGACCTTTTTATGACGTCAATAAGATGTCTTTATGTCGTCTAAATGGCGTAATTTATGGTACAAATTGACGTCTTCAAGACGTCTTCAAGACGCCTTTTCGGAAAAAGATACGTCATTATCACGTCAAAATATGACGTCTATATGACGGTAAACGCGGGTGCAAAATCTTCACTTTTTGACGTGAATTTACGACGTCTTAAAGACGACGTACACAAGGTGAAAATCACGTCAAATCCAGACGTAAAAATCACGTCTTATATTGACCAATAAGACGTCTTTATGTCATCTTAATAACGTAATTAATGGAACAAATTGACAACTTAAAGACGTCATAAAGACGCCTTTTCGGATAAAAATACGTCATTATCACGTCAAAATATGACGTCTATATCACGGTAAACGCGGGTGCAAAATCTTCACTTTTTGACGTGAATTTACGACGTCTTAAAGACGACGTACACAAGGTGGAAATGACGTCAAATCCAGACGTAAAAAGCACGTCTTATACTGACCAATAAGACGTCTTTATGTCGTCTTAATAACGTAATTAATGGAACAAATTGACGACTTAAAGACGTCATAAAGACGCCTTTTCGGATAAAAATACGTCATTATCACGTCAAAATATGACGTCTATATCACGGTAAACGCGGGTGCAAAATCTTCACTTTTTGACGTGAATTTACGACGTCTTAAAGACGACGTACACAAGGTGGAAATGACGTCAAATCCAGACGTAATAAGCACGTCTTATATTGACCAATAAGACGTCTTTATGTCGTCTAAATGGCGTAATTTATGGTACAAATTGACGTCTTCAAGACGTCGTAAAGACGCCTTTTCGGAAAAAAATACGTCATTTTCACGTCAAAATATGACGTCTATATGACGGTAAACGCGGGTGCAAAATCTTCACTTTTTGACGTGAATTTAAGACGTCTTTAAGACGACGTGCACGACGAAAAACGACGTAAATTTGACGTCATTTTTACCAGTGTTTGCTATCAGGGATTCATTATTGGCTGTAGGCCATGTTGTTGGATCATACATAAGCCATATATGGTTTATGTTGGAACTGTGTATGACACTAAATACAATATTTATGTGGGAGTGGTGCATATTTATTAGTGCGTCAATTATTTGCTTTCTTCGTGAAAAATATATCAAATCATAACACGCTTTCCCAGATGCAGTTAATCTTAAGCCCGAATTTCCTATCTAGGTATGCACCAGATTGCACAATTTCAAATTCATAAATGCAAAATCTTTCTTACCGTGGGAGGGGGATACCCCCTCCCAAACCCTCCCCCTCCCTCCCTGCCCCAGCCCTCAGGCGCTTCGCTCCATCGGGACTCATTATTGGCAGTGTGTTGTTGGATCATACATAATGTTGCATAATTATGGTTTATGTTGTGTTGTGTGTGTGTGTTTTGGGGTACATATTTATTAGTGTGTCAATTATTTGTTTTCTACGTGAAAAATATATTAAAACTTTCTGGTCAATCAAATCATATCACGCTTTCCCAAATACAGCCGAATTTCCTATCTAGGTATGCATCAGATTGCACAATTTCAAGTCCAAAAATGCAAAAACTCCCTACCGTGGGAGGGGGGACACCCCCTCCCACACCCTCCCCCCGCTCAGTCGCTTCGCTCCCTCGCAATGTCTCACTCTCACCTCTGGCTCAAACTTGGCAACCCAGAGTGTGGTTGGGCATGAGCCCCTATACACACCAAAATTGTGAGCCCCCTTGGGGTTTTGCCCCCCCCCCCCCAATCCAAAACTGCTTCCGGCGCGCCTGCCTCTGACCTAATAAAACAAATATGCAATTTGGCTGATTATCTGCATAATGCTAATTCTACAACAAATTTTCAATGTTGCCAAGGTAACATTGCTAAATTATCTAAAGAAACCTTTAAGCACATGAGAAAAAACAAACAAATATTGGACTGTCTACAACCTATTATCGCCTACAGGAATAATTCATCATCGATTATAAACGATCGTATGTGAACATCGGATGTGAACATGACCACCGTACAGTAAACACGTTGTTTTTGCTCGCCACCCATCCCCTATAGTATAACACGTATGTTTGCCGCGCCTCGCTTCTACTTGTCTTCAAGCACCATGCATCGGACCACTGGACAGCTAAGCACGGGGGCCAAGCCGCTTGGCCAAGCCAAGCGGCGTAGGCCTGTTACGCCGACAAGCCCCGATGCCTCGGGAATAGATAATGGAACATTACTGTCGGCCATTGAACAAATAAACTCAAAAATGGACAAGTTCAGCGAAAGAATTGATGACATGGAAAACAAACTGATACGCAAATTTAAGGAATTTGAACATCGTTTCGCAGAAATTGGAGACGCTCTGGACTTTCAAAATAAAGTGGTAGAAGAGATCCAAACCGAGTTACCAAGAATGGAAAAGAAACTAAAAACTGACTTGCAGGATGCTTATATGGAAATCGACAAAGTAGCTGCATATGCCACCAGAGAGAATATTGTAATTCTTGGTGTACCTGAACTATCAGAAAATGAGAATACCGAAGAAGTGGTGAGAGACTTCTATAAAACAAAGTTAAAGATAGGGGATGGGGAGAGAATTGAACATCAGCGACTACACAGAATACCATCAGCACAGAAACCTCGGCCCATCAAAGTCCGTTTCTTCAGATACGACGACAAAGTTAAAATTATGAACCATGCCAAAAACCTCAAGGGCACATCGTATTTCATCACGGATGATCTGCCGAAACGTATTCGACAGATGAGAAAGGAGCAAATGGAGCAAATGAAAAAAGCCAGGGAGATGGGGAAAATCGCCTTCTTTTCCAGAAGTGAACCGTGGAAACTGGTGATTAAAGATGCTAAAGGGGGAAAAGATGGCGCGTCTAGATCAGGCGAGAGACCCCCTAGGAGCTCCAAACTGGCCGATGAAAGGAGCCGAGAGGTGATGCCAAGTATTCCAGCTACGAGTGGTGCCCAGCTCAACCGAGAGGACTGGCCGACATTGAAGGTTACCAGGGACCATGGGCGGCAAGGAACGTATCCAAGACGTGCAGAAGCGACGGGAGATCAGGAGCGGAAGGGAGAGGAGAATAGACGGGAGACCAGCGGCCAAACTGAAGCGGCAGGGAATAGCACAGAGGAGAGGAGGGATGTTGATGAGATGGAAGGTGTCTTGGAGGAACCTTGAAGGAAGAGGTGTACGTAGGGGGCAACGAGCGAGATCCCTTTTTGAATTTAGAAGCAGATGGATTTATCAAAATATTGGAGAATATAAGTCAATTAGTAACTGCATGAATATGGTTTATGAAAAAATTGAAAACGTGGAAAATGGATAACAAGAAGCTTACAACATGGATCAAGATCAGATGAGGAATTCACAAGATTAGAGACGATACAGACAAGAGTGAGTATACTCATAATGACATTCGGTGGATTAAAAGAAAGAAAACAAATTGGACAATAAAATAATAAAAAACTTATATAATGAGTAAAATGAAGAACATGGAGTACATGGAAAGTTAAAGAAAATAGAAGGACCGAGATAGTTTAAGATTGAACTTGACAATTGAAAGAAAGCATAATTTGTATTATTTGAATGGAAAGACAATTATATATTCCTGTTTGAATTTAGAAGCAGAATTGGATTTATTAAAATATTTGAGAATATAAGTCAATTCGTAATTGTATGAATAGGGTATATGGAAAAATTGAAAACGTGGAAAATGAATAACAAGAAGCTTACAGCATGGATAAAGATCAGATGAGGAATTCACAAGATTAGAGACGATATAGACAAGAGTGAGTAAACTCATAATGACATTCGGTGGATTAAAAGAAAGAAAAAAAATGGACAATAAAATAATTTTAAAAAACTTGATAATGAGTAAAATGAAGAACATGGGGTAGATGGAAAGTTAAAGAAAATAGAAAGACCGAGGTAGTTTAAGATTGAACTTGACAATCGAAAGGAAGCATAATTTGTATTATTTGAACTAAAAGACAATTACATAAATATATACTTGCTATAATTCTTGCATTCATGTCATAAGATTTTTTGCATTTATAATATGATAGATTTTCATTATGTAAGTTTCATAGAATGTTATTTATTTGTTTATTTTTTTTCTAAATATAATAATAGTGTCACAATATACAATTGGCATTTTTTAATTTTTTTATTTTTTTAATAAAATTGGATATTGGTATTAATGTCGAAAAAAAAGTACATGGGCCATTGCTTTTGCTTTGGGGTACAGGTATGTGAAAATGAAGGGAGTGGTTTTTGTTTATACAATTTATTGGTATTTGGGGTTTGGCTTTCTGTAATGTTATTAATGCCAGCCTGGTAGTCAGGCCTGTGTGATTTTGTTGTTAAAAGTAATGTCTATACGACCGACGTACTCATTGATGCCCTTTTGAAGATATCATATTGATAGTTTTATAATATATAATTGGGAGCTCATTATAATGGGAGAAGGGTATTTATGATGTTTGTATATTATTTAATATGTCATGGTTTTTGGTCGAAATAACGTGCAGGTGGAAATAAAGAGAAAAGATTCTGGTTGGTAAACACCTTGTGGAATCTTTTCTTTAATTGATTAGCATTTTTTTAAAAGCCAGTTGGCTATCGAGTCTGGATTGAAAATTCTCGTAAAAAGGTTTTAAAAGGATAAAAGAGCTCACCTATTTAGGTTTCTGTTTTTGTTTTCAGAGAGGCATTATATGAGTTTGTATGAACTTGTTTTATATTGGTGTTTAGACACTATTATTGGCGATGAAAAGCCAATCTGTTATTTGGGTCAGAACTGAGTTTGTGAAAAAGGTTCTGGATAAACATGTTCCTTCATTGTTCCTTAGGGATTAGTTAAAGATATGTCATGGTGTTTGGTCAAAATAACGTGCAGGTGGAAATGGAGAGAAAAGATTCTGGTTGGTAAAAACCTTGTGAAATCTTTTCTTTAATTGATTGGCTTTTTTTTCTTTTTTTTTTAAAGCCAGTTGACTACCGCATCTGGACTGAAAAATCTCGCAAAAAGGTTTTAAAAGGGATAAAAGAGCTCACTTATTTAGGTTTTTGTTTTTAGAGAGGCATTATATGAGTTTGTATGAACTTGTTTTATATCGGTGTTTAGACACTATTATTGGCGATGAAAAGCCAATCTGTTATTTGGGTCAGGACTGAGTTTGTGAAAAAGGTTTTGGATAAATATGTTCTTTCACTGTTCCTAATTCGGGATTAGTTAAAGATATGCCATGGTGTTTGGTTAAAATAACGTGCAGGTGGAAATGGAGAGAAAAGATTTTGGTTGGTATACACCTTGTGGAATTTTTTCTTTAATTGATTGGCATGTTTTAAAAGCCAGTTGAATACCGCATCTGGACTAAAAAATCGCGCAAAAAGGTTTTAAAAGGGATAAAAAGAGCTCACTTATTCAGGTTTTTGTTTTTGTTTTTAGAGAGGCATTATATGAGTTTGTATGAACTTGTTTTATACTGGTGTTTAGACACTATTATTGGCGATGAAAAGCCAATCTGTTATTTGGGTCAAGATTGAGTTTGTGAAAAAGGTTCTGGATAAAAATGTTCCTTCACTGTTCCTTAGGGATTAGTTAAAGATATGTCAGGGTGTTTGGTCAAAATAACGTGCAGGTGGAAATGGAGAGAAAAGATTCTGGTTGGTAAAGACCTTGTGGAATATTTTCTTTAATTGATTAGCATTTTTTAAAAGCCAGTTGACTACCGCGTCTGGACTGAATAATCTTGTAAAAAGGTTTTAAAAGGGATAAGAGAGCTCACTCATTCTGAGTTTGTGAAAAAGGTTTTGGATACAAAGGTTCCTTTATTGTTCCTTAGGTATTAGTTAAAAATGACTCTGAATTGTGACATTCTTATAAGTGATGTATTAGAAGAATAGCGGGTTTAGTGAGACGGTTCAGCATCTTAATGTATTGTAAATTGTTTTTTTTTTAAATGGGATAAAGAACGGTACTTAAACAAGTCAATATACCGCTTCTGCAGTGTGTGTAGGTGGTATGCGTTGACGTCGGGGTCCCCGTTGGCGGGCTTGACAGTGGTGACTGGGTCCGGCAAGCTCAGGGTAATCTAGCTTGCCGGACCTAGTTGCCATTGTTGGGCTTGCCAGCGGGGAGTATTACGTCATACGCGTATTGTTTGCATGCATTGCGGAGGCGGTCTATTATCTGATGAAGTCTCTTTAGGGGAATCCTTTTATTGAATGTTTGAAAAGCCAATCTAGTGACACCACGTCATGACTGAGTGATCTCTAAAAAGGGTTTCGAAATTGATGAAAGAGCTGGCTTAGTCATGCTTATTTTTTTTAGAGAGGTATTAGAAGTGTGGAGTAGCCGTTTTAATTGTTGGTGTTTTTTGACACATGTCAAGCCAGTTTGCTACTAGGCCAGAATTGAGGGATTTCGGAAAGGGTTTTTGTAATTGAAAAAGGGAAAAAAAATGAAGGAAAAAGAAGAAAAAGGAGAAACTTTTGTTCATTGTTTCTTTTTGATTTTTTGAAAAAATGTATTACTTGAGTCTGAATTGTTGTTGTCACATTGGAGTTTTGACATTCTTATAAGTGATGTAATACAAGAATAGCGAGTGTTTTGTACTTCTTTCTATGAGACTATTCGAAAGTCCAATGTATTGTAAAGTTGTTTTTATTTATATAGATGTAATAGAGGGTATACGAGAGTAATTGAATGTCATTTAATGCTCTCACAAATTGGGATAGAGGGTCGTACTTATAAAATCCCTTAAATGGAGTATTGTCATTGAATGCTTGAAGAGACAAGGAATTTCTTTTTGATTTTTTGTAAAAGGCGGGAAATCTAATGGAAATGGTTAAAGTCGGCGGGTAATTGAACGCCGGATAGAAGTCTCATACAAGGGGATATGAAGTATTATCAAGTGTAAACACGTCATTGTTTGTTTTTTTTTTTTTTTATGAGACAATGTATTTGGTTTCTCTCTTGATTATGTAATTTTGTTTACAGTCGTAGAAGGTTGTCTACTTGTTGAGACATCATGTCTGTTATTGGTTATTCAGGATTGAGGTTTTTTTTTCTTTTTGATTCCTTTCCGGTTTTTGTTTTAATAGAATGCTTAAAAAAAAGCAAAAGTAGATTTCTTTTTAGATAGTGTTTTGGGCTTCCGATATAAGGGGGTATTGAAACAAAAGCGATTCGTATGAGTTATTTTAAAAGAAATACATGGAATTGGTAAATACTTTTGTTTGGAGTATAATGAATGTGAAGTGATGGAGAAAAGGGTTCAGTGCTCGACGAAAGGGTTCCTTCTAGCTGGAAATGCAGTGATTACCCTCGCAATCCCGAGGCATTTGGGGTTTGGCTACCTATTATAAGCCCCTATAGATTGGTGCAGTCTGATCTCGGTCAAGACTGAAGGATGTTAAAGAAAGGCAAAATTCATTAGTGACGTGTTTTGTCTATTGTTTATTCTTATTTTTGTGTAGTGAAGGGGATGGGTGGCGGCTCATTCGGACGGTAGTTTATTATTATTCTTTTTTCGCACTTGGTGGTTTGATTCGATTTATTTGTTTTGTTCTTCTTTTTTCTTCTATGTATTGTTATTCTTGTGACTGTTTAACTTTTTTAATTTCTTTTCCAAGGTGTATGGCGGTAGTTCCTCTTTTTTCATATTTTTGTGGTAACAGTCAGAATTATGAGGGTTACTCTAAAGAAGTGTGTGTCCCCTTCTCATTACTCAGGTTATATTTAAATAAAAATGATGATAAAGTTTATATGTATTGATATTGATATATAATGACGGACTTTGATAATATATCGTTTAATTGTAATTTTGTATCCTTGAATGTTAAGGGAATAAGGGAAAGAACAAAAAGGGGTGGTATTTTATCTTGGTTACGAGATAAACGAGTAGAAGTAGCTTTTTTGCAGGAGACTTACAGCACTAATGATGTTGAAGATGTATGGGGTTCTTTGTGGGATGGAACAATTTATTATAGCCATGGGACAAATCACAGTAGAGGGGTGGCGGTATTGATAGATTCTAAATTAGATATCCAGGTTCTTCAAGTGCGCAATGATAATGCAGGGAGATTTATTATTTTAGACTGTATTATTCAGGGATTAAGATTAATATTAATAAACGCGTATTTTCCAGTAAGAGGGAAATCAATGGAGCAGATTGAGTTTTTGAATAGTATTGATAATAGTTTGGATACAATAAATGGTAATGGTAACCCAATAATTATGGGAGGGGATTTTAATATGATTTATAATGTTGATTTAGATTATTTGGGAAGTAATAAAAAAGAGGTACAGTCGATATTTCTTAAACACTTTGATAATTATAAGGATAAATGGACTTTATTAGATATTTGGCGGGGGAAAAATGGTTTAAAAAAACAATATACGTTTAAACAAATTAACCCCTTTGTCCAAAGTCGTTTAGATTATTTTTTTATTTCATATAGTTTAGAACAAATTGTCTTAAAATGTAATATAATACCATCAATTGCACCAGATCATTTTGCTGTTCAGTTACAATTTTATAATTTGCCTAATTTTTCAATTAAAGGTAAAGGTAGTTACTGGAAGTTCAATAATAGTTTATGTGGAGATGGGGAATTTATTAGACAGATGGAAGTGGAAATAGGGAGATTAAGAAATATATATGAAAAAGAAATTAAAGATGTAAGAGTGTATTGGGATTTTTTGAAAATGAAAATTAGCAATTTTATTAGGAAATTTTCTAAAGAAAAATCTAGAAAAAGGAAAGAAAAAGTTCAAAATCTTGAAAATGATATAAGTGTAATTGAAAAAGAATTGATAGAAAAGGTAGAAAAGGAAAAGGTTGATTTGTTGGAAAATAAAAGAATGGAGTTAAAAAAATGTTATGAATATATTAATGAGGGTTTGAAAGTTCGATCTCGAGCATCATTTTATGAGAGAGGGGAACAAAATACTAAATATTTTGTGCAACTAATGGAAGCAAATAAAAAGAAGACAATTATAAGTAAATTATTAGTAGATGGAGGAAAAATAAGTTTTGATATGGATATTATTATTCGGGAAATACAAAGGTTTTATGCTGGATTATATTCCAAATTTGTTGTTGATGTAGAATTATTTAATGAAAGTTTATTTTTTAAAGGTTTGCCAAAATTAGGTTTAGAATCAAAGGAAATTTGCGAAGGTAATATAACTCAAGGGGAATGTATAGCGGTTTTAAAAGAAATGAAAGGTAATAAGTCACCCGGAAACGATGGTCTTAGTGTAGAGTTTTATGAATTATTTTGGCCTGTTATTGGTGATATTGTGGTAAGGGCTTTAAATGAAGCATTTGTTAAAGAAGAATTATCTTCTTCACAAAAACAAGCTATTATAATATTGATTCAAAAGGAAGATAAAGACCCCTTACAAATAACAAATTACAGGCCTATATCATTATTAAATGTAGATTACAAAATTTTAGCTAAGATATTGTCTGTTCGGATTAAAAAAGTATTAGGGGAACTTATTAGTATAGATCAGGTAGGATATTTAAAAGGAAGAAATATCGGTGAGGCTATAAGATTGATAGACGATATGATTTTCTATACTAAAACAAATAATATACCAGGGTTTTTATTAGCCATTGACTTTAAAAAGGCTTTTGATACTGTTTCTCATGATTTTTTGCAAAATGTGTTAAAGACGTTTGGTTTTGGGACTTCATTTTGTAAATGGGTTCGTACACTCTACAAGGGCGCTCAGAGTTGTGTATTTAACGGCAATGTATCGACTGGTTATTTTAATATTATGAAAGGGGTAAGGCAGGGAGACCCCTTATCACCCTATTTATTTATATTATGTATAGAAACTTTAGCACGCTCGATTAGGACCGACAATGAAATTTCAGGGTTTATTTTGGGAAATGCACATATTAAACAAGTATTATACGCAGACGATATGACGCTTTTTGTAAAAGATAAAGATTCGTTGAAAAAATTAAATGAAAAATTTGAAACTTTTGCTATAATATCGGGATTACAAATTAATCGAGACAAAACATATGTTTTGTTATTAGGCCCTCTTCATGGAAAAGAAATTGTAACTCCTTTTGGTACAAAAGTTGGGATGATTAAAATATTAGGTGTATATTTTTCTATGGACCCTGAAGTTCGAGAAAGAATGAATTATAAAGAAATTTTAAGTAAAATTAAACATTTATTAATATGGTGGAAACAGCGGGACTTGACCCTGATGGGAAAAATTCAATTGATAAAGACGTTTGTGATTTCTAAATTAATATTTGTATCTTCACTCACTCCAATTCCGCAAGGTGTAATAGAAGATTTGAATAGATTAACATTTGATTTTTTGTGGCATGGAAAAGATAAAATTAAACGGGAAGTTACTTTTTTGAATTACGAAAAAGGGGGTCTAAAAATGATTGATTTTCAATTATTTATTCGGACACAGAGAATAATGTGGATTAAGAGACTTTTTGAGGGGGAATCAATGATGGGATGGAAAAGAGTTTTTAAATTCTTGACTAGACAAGCAGGAGGTTTGTTGGTTTTCTTTTGTAATGTTTCATTTTATTTATTGAATTTGTCACTTCCGGGTTTTTACAGGGAAATGTTAGAAGCTTGGATAGGTTCAAAAGATTTTTTGTTAAAAGAAACTGGAAGCAGGAATCAAATTGTTTTTAATAATAGATATATTCGAATTAATGGACAAATTTATTATAATGAAACATTATTTTTGAAAAATGTTTATAAAATACATCATATAGTCGATAGCAAAGGAAGAATAAAATCTGTCAAGGAATTTATGAGACTAGGATTAGATAGGTCAGAAATTGACATAGTGAAACAGATTTTTGAAAATATACCATTTATATGGAAACAATTGTTAAGTAGAGATTATAATGTGATGGAAGATACTGCACTGAATTTGGAGTTTCGATTGAGTGGAAAAGATTATTCATTGTGTGATATAACTTCAAAATATATATATGATCATTTGTTAAATTTAAGATTAGAGAAGTCTTTTGCAGTTCGCAACATAGAACACTTATATAATGTCTTTGGAAAAGATAATGAAAATATTTTTGTACGCTCCCGAAAATCCACGCTTAATAGTTCACTAAGGGAATTTCAATTTAAATTACTATACAATCTTATTTATACAAAGAAACACATGTTTACTTTTCATATGGGGGATAGTAATTTATGCTCTTTTTGTCATAAAATGCAGGAAACATATGAACATTTGTTTTACTTTTGTGAAAAAGTAAGAATGATCTGGGTAGACTGCGGTAACGAGTTTGATTTAGAAGAATTAATAAATATAGATTGGAAAGGGGTCCATGTAGGAATCAAGGTTAGTAATGTAGGAAAAGATCAATTATTAAATCATGTTATATTGTTGATAAAAAGTATGATATTTGTTAATAGTAGAACGAAAGATTATCCTCCAACTATAAAAGATATTAAAGATACATTATTGAAAAATAAAGAGGAAGAAAGAAAGATAGCTGAACAGAGAGGAACATTGCAAATTCATTATAGAAAATGGAACACACTCTCTGACTAGGGTATGACACAGAGACACCATGTACAGAGTTCTTACTACCGCCTCCCCCCCCCCTTTTTTTTTTTCTTTTTCTTTTTATCTTTCTTCTGTTAGTTCGCTATTGTTTCTCTGTTTTACTATAGATCTCTTTTTTTCTCAAACACTATGATTATCATTATATGTATAAGAACAGATTGTATATGTATATGTAATGCTGTACACAATTAGTTTGTTGTACTTATATGAATGATTTGTATTGTAAATTTACGTTGTAAATTTGTTTGAGAGAAAATAAAATACTATTACAAAACAAAAAAAGTATCAAAGTGGAAATAACCCAATGATCCCAAGGTGGTAATATTGCTAAATTTTCTAAAGAAACCTTTTAGAACATGAATAACAAAAGAAAATACAGTAGGACTTAGGATTAACGTCTTCAGGTCTAATGGATACAGGATTCATTCATGATCGATTATAAACAATCGCATTAGAGTGCAAAGTAAAATTCCAATTTTTATAACTGTTTACATTGAAAACATTGTTATTATGATCTTGTTTTTGCAGATATTAAAACTAATATAAATACCAACCTGTTTTTAATATTTTCAACATGATTTGCAAATTAATTATTTAGGCATCAACTCTTTGAAATACTAAACAGTCAATACTAACCATTTAAATCTCACATACTAAGAAGCGGGATATATATACGGAACCTATACGACAACCGATAAGTAAGGTGTTAGACGTAGGTTATAGGATAGGATAGGTGTCGAGTATGGAATTAAGTTCTGCTTGAAACTTTCTTTGTGACGTCAGAAGCGACGATTTGTAAGATAGATTTGAGCTTTATCGCAAGAGGGCGTTTTCTGTGACGTCAGAAGCGACGATTTGTAAGATAGATTTGAGCTTTATCGCTAGAGGGCGTAGTGAATTTTGTGCTACAGAAGTTCCACATGAAGGGAACAATCGTCGCCCAGAGATGCCACTGATTTTGTTGAATTTGATACAAGCCCAATGATGTGAGTAGAGATCATCGTTTGATTTGAAACTAATGAGTCATATTGTTTTGTAGCCAGTTGGCATGGTAAAATATGAAATGTAATTAAGTAAAATGAGGTGATAAAAAAGTATGAATCGAGTCACGCGTGAAAGTGTACATGTGTATATGAGTTATGCAGTCGATAGAGTAAAGTCAATACACTTATGCGTGATAATGTGTAGTAGCTATGAAGTCGTATTGATATAATATAGAAGGGGTTCATGCACAATAAAGGGACATTTATTGCAGTGCATGACATATTGTATAGCTTACAGAAAATGTCAAGAATGTCAAGGTTAATTGCTTGAAGGTCAAATTTACTATTAAGTGCAGGTAGATACATAGATATGTAGACAGTTGTGTTTAATTAGTCAGTTAGCTAAGAGCTGACTTATTTGTATTTTATGGTCAAATTATAAAGCACCACACAGGAGTGTTGAATTGAAGTAAACATTTATTTGAAGGCAGTTAGCCTTTGTTCAAGTTTAATGCAAATGCATACTTAAGAAGTATTTGATTCACACCTTTGGTTGAAATATTTAGTCATGCGAATTGTTTATGCTTAGAAGCATCAAGATAGAAAGTTGATGATTTACAGGTATATTCATAGATCATAATGTGCATGCAAATGATGCATTATTAATTTTATGACTAAAGACCTGTTTTCTTGTTTTCTTGTTTATTAAATTGCAGATTGAACCTGCTAGTTATGCACGGTATCTCTTCTTGGGTGTCACCTGCGTGGTTTTGTTAATGTCATCAATGGTGTCTTGGGTTAAACGTCACATCAGTTCAATATCAGCTTAGAGTGACATCCTACGTCAGCATCGAGTGTCATCCTCCATCAGATTTGCGTGACATCCTTCATCATGAGTGATAAAGGAGATACTGCCAATACAGATAGTGTCAATCTGGAGGATGTTGTTAGTCGGCAAGATAGTGTCAAGCCGGAAGATTCAGTTAGTCAGCAAGGGACTTTGTCAACAAGTTCAAGATTGCGGACGAAAGCAAGGAGAGCTGCCCTAGTAGCAGAAGCTGCAGCTCTCAGGGAACAGCAAGAGCTTGAATTTGAGGAGTTCAGGCTACAGCAGAGGAAGGCAGAGCTGCTACTTAGAACCAAACTAAGGATAGCAGAAGCAGAAGAAGTTGTGTATGAAACTCACTGCCTTGATGACAACAATAGCAAGATTGAACATTCATCTGAGAAAGTTTTAGTTCCATCAACAGACATTCACGCCAATATCAAGGATGAGCCTGAACCGTCAAGGAGCGTTGAAGACACTTCAACTCCTGCGAAGCCTGCATGTGGCAATGTAACTGCTAAAGATGACTGTGATTCAACTATTCCATATCCTGCGGAAGCCAGGACATCATCAACGCCTCCAAGAAACATGAACCCTGAGATCCTACAGCATGTACATCAGGGTCAAAGACAAAGGGACAGTGATACAACTACTCCATATCCTATGAAAGCCAAGACTTTATCACCGGTTCCAAGCGTTGTGAACCCTGAGATCCTACAGCATCTACATCAGGGTCAAAGACAACATCAGGAACTCCTTGAGACCATCAGCATATCCAATGCTGACATCATGAACTTTGATGGGAATCCTTTGAAGTACTTCGAGTTCATCCGGGCCTTTGATAGCATTATTGGAAGATCATCCTTGGACGAAAACGCTAAGCTCTTAAGGTTGTACCACCTGTGCACTGGAGCAGCCAAGGACATTATCCAATGTTGCCTTGTTATGGCACCCACTCACGGCTACACCACAGCAAGAAGGCTCCTGGCAGACCGCTTTGGAAATATATACCACATTAGTGAAGCATGGGTGAGAAAGGTCACAGATGGACCAGCAATACCAAACAGTCCAAAGCATCTTAGGGAATTTGCTGATACTCTCAACGCTTGTGCTGAAACCTTGAAGGCGCTTGGTATGATTCATGAAATTAGTAACCGTAGAGAACTTCTGAAGATCGTGGAGCGGTTACCTTTCCATTTACGGAGCAGATGGTTGAGACAGGTCAAAGGCATCAGGGACAACAACCGAAACCCCAATATCATGGATGTGGTTCGTTTCATCAATGATGTTGCAGAAGAACTGAATGACCCCGTGTTTGGGACATTGCTTCAGAGTGGAATGAAGACCAACAAGGCTCCAACGTCCAAGCAAGCTCCAAGTAGAGGAAACTTTGCAGTATCAGAAACTTCGGCTCCCACACCGCACGAGTGCATTCTTTGCAAGAAACCACATAGTCTGTTTGGTTGCAGTCTTTTCAAAGAGATGAAGCCAGACAAACGATTCAATCTTGCTCAGCAACACAGATTGTGTTTCAATTGCCTGCGCCCAGGGCATATGTCGTCCAAGTGTACTCTAAATAGAACCTGTTCGGTTGAAGGCTGCACCTTGAAACATACTAAGTTTCTTCATGATCCAAGTGCCAAAGTCTCTAGGAGTGGTCAGTCATCAGATTCAAGGGGCAGTCATCCAGCAGATGCAAGTAGTCATTCAGCAGACTCTACAAGTCAAACAGATCAGCATGGGTCAGCATCAGCATCATCACACACAAGTAGCGATGGCATAGGGGCCGGGTACCGGGTTGCGCTTCCCATAATCCCTGTTCAAGTTCGGGTTGCAAATGGAAATGCAGTAATAGAGACATTTGCCTTGCTGGATTCAGGCTCAACAAATTCATACTGCACCCAGGAGATAGCAGATAGTTTAGGAGCAAAGGGCGAACACAAGATGGTAACTCTTTCCACGCTAGAAAAGAAGAACAACCGGATTCAGTGTGAAGCAGTTAATTTGATGGTGAAAGGTGTAGACTCGCCAGAGGAGATTCAAGTTCCAGTGTATACCAGGCCAAACCTGAACATTAGTTGTGCCAATATGGCAATGCATGAAGATGTACACAGATACGAACATCTTCGTGACCTGGATCTCCCTGTCACCAGCTGCAATCAAGTGTCAGTATTGATAGGTCAGAACGTACCTCAGGCCTTGATGCCCGTAGAGATAAGGGCTGGTACACCTGGAGAACTGTATGCTGTCAAAACAGTTCTTGGATGGACATTGAATGGTCCTGTTGGAGACAGGAATAGTCAACATAACTTCCAGGCATCAACAAGCTACATATCTGATGTCAGTGACGAAGTTTTGGAGGATCAGGTAAAGCAGTTCTGGAAACTGGAAGGTATGGAATACCTCAACGATGATGAGAGGGGTATGTCGGTGAACGACCAGAGAGCCTTGAAGATATGGAGGGATGGAATTACCATGGACACAGGACCCCAGATAACAATGCTACGTTGGCCCATCGTTGGCCCAATGTAGGCGGTCATGTTGGGCCAACGTCAATACGTGACGTCTAGCCCACGTCATTCTTGCCGCTGGGCCCTCGTTGGCCCAACCCCCATACGCCAACGTCAATTGCCAACGTTGAGCCAACGTTTGCCCAACCATTTATTTTGCTATTTCTGACGTCAAGCCAACATTGAGCCGACTAAACCCCAACGTTAATACGACTATATAAGTCAATGTCGGGCCAACGTTAAAACGTGACGTTTTGCCCACGTCATTCTTGCCGCTGGGCCCTCGTTGGCCCAACCCAACAAGCCAACGTCGTACAAGTGTTGGGCCAACGTTTTCCCAACCCTTGCCCAACCTTTCAGTTGGCTAATTATGACATCGGGCCAACGTTTACCCAACCTTGGGCCAACTGTTAGCCAACCTTGAGCCAACCGTGAGCCAACCGTGAGCCAACCGTGAGCCAACCTTGAGCCAACCAACAATACGAACACTTAAAAAAAAAAGATGAGTAGGCTGCATTGGTGTTACTAATTTTACCCTTCCGTCATTCGAACGCTAAATCCTACACCTTATACCTAATCCTATACTTATCATAACCTATCCTACCCTATCCTATCCTATCCTATCCTATCCTATCCTATCCTATCTTATATCTTATATCTTATATCTTATATCTTATATCGTCTTAACAATATTTAATGCAATCGACTTAGTATATATATCCTCATACATACTATGTACATTTGTTGTAGTTAGTAATTGCCAAGAGTAGATTATAAAATAATCAGCCTTTGAATCATATTCATAAGACTATTATTCAGGTGTCATTTATAGTTTTATAAATTATATAGAAAAACAAGGACATGATAACACTGTTTTCAATACAAATAATAGCAAAAATAGGAATTTTTCTGTTCACTAAATTATGATCGTTTATAATCGATCATGAACCCCGATAGCAATTCTGCGTTAGCCCAATGGGTGATTTCAAGTATGTCGTTTAGGGCCCGTGTTAGTGTTTATCAAACTGGCGTTTGTGTGTAATAAACACTAACACCGGCCTTAAAGACCATACTTGAAATCACCCATTGTCGGCCCACTTACGACGCATTGGGATCGATTGCGGAACGAACCTTTACCGATCATAAATCACTAATTAATAGGTGTATCAAATCGAATAAAGAGGTCGCTGTGCAAAAGGGCTTTGCACCCCGAATATTTTGTTAATAACATTTAATTTAATTGTATTAATTTACCAATGCAACAACATCATATAATGTACAATATTTCCCGTCATTTATTAAAAAGGATAGACATATTACATAGTATATTAGTCAAAACTAGCCCTTGAACAACTTTATATATAAGAAATACAAGTGTATACCGCACATTATATTATCGATAATATTACAACAAATTATATAGAAAACAAAGACATGATAACACTGTTTCAATACAAATAATAGCAAAAAAAGGAATTTTTTCTGTTCACTATTATTTTTTTTTTGTTTTGTTTTGTAAGGCTGATTATTATGATCGTTTATAATCGATCATGAACTCCGATACCAATTTACAAATTTAATAAAAAGGACAGACATTGCATAGTATGTTAGTCAAAACTAGCCCTTGAACAACTATAAACAATACAAGTATATAATGTACATTATATTATCAATAATATTACAACAATCCAAAATGTTCCAAAAAGGTTTTAATACATTGTTGGTAGAATTAATTGTATTCTATAATATATTATACAATTTACGAAATCCGTATCGTGACATTGTACATTTTATGTCGCATGGAGGTTCATCTAAAATTACTGCCCCAATGTATGAAATGGACTGTTTCCCTTTCTATATCTGTCTTGATTTAGCTATCTTGCATTTTGTTAATCAATTTCCCAGTGAAATATATAGCAGTGGTTCAATCATTTGTTCGTCATATTCGTATCTATATTACTACAAATGAAGTACAGTCCACTTCTGGTAAAGAGAGTTCAGCATTGGTTAACCCGAGTTTTAGTAACTAAAACCTGCATCATTACATTATAAACTAACAGTTATAACTTACTTCACCATGTTCGAAAGGAATAACACAACACATTACTGAGTAAAAAGCATGTTCCCATTAATAAAAAGAGATATTAAAACTCAAGAGGACGCTCTTTAAAAACCTATTGGTCTTAACTTTTACAAATAAAATGTTGTGCATGTCATGATTTGTTGAAATAGTGATTACATAGAGAGATAATCAACGATTTAAAAAAAAAACATCTTTACTATAGTACTTTTTTAAAAAGGAGAAACAATTTTTTTTATTTGTTAGCGGCCGGTTCAAAGTTATATTGTGTGTTTCCTACAATTTTTAAAATGTTATGTTAATGGATATCTCAGGCATTTCTGAACCAATTTTGATCAAATTATAGTTTATTCTGTCATTACAATTGTATGCTCTTTCAAATTTGATACAGTACTCCGTGTTTGATTATCTCACACACATATTGTATGTAGCACCCTCTATACCAAAACCCAACGCAACTATCCTTTAATACCTTGATACCAAAAAACAAAAATCCTTTAATACCTTGATACCAAAAAACTATTTTCTCGGTAACGATTTCTATATAGACAATATGAATTTGGTCTAATATATCTTCTTTACACCTATAACGCGTCAATATCCCAATATTTGACCTCATTACATTTAAATCTATGTGTAAATCCTCTCTAAAAAGTGCGAAACCGGCTAGAATCATCTGCAAACAATCCCAAATGCAAATAATACAGTAGGTTTGGAAATCTTTTGTATAAAATATGAGGAAAAACGCTAGTTCCACTACAGATCATTTTGAAACTCCACATGTAATCGGTAATCGAGAAGATAAAACGGATAAATATGCCTTGACCACGAGCACCGAGTGGGATGTATGCGAATTTCATGAACTAATTGTAGGGAACAATGTTGCTGTGTTGCTGTGTTGCAGTGTTGCGTCCAAATGGACGTTTTTAAATTGTTGTTTAAACGTTAGAAAAAAGAAAAAAAAAACCTTTCATGTATTTGATTTCAACTGCAAGTACCAGCATAAAGCCTGTCGGACGCTGGAAACGCTCTAAGAACGTTTTATAAACGTTGATTAAAGAATAAGACCTAGGTGACCTAATAAAAAATAACGTTTTGTAAACGTTGATTAAAGACGAATACGTGACCTAATTAAAACGTTTTGTAAAGTTGTGTGTTTGCTGGATAGTGCCCGTAATTAATGTACTCGGGTGACTATTCCGGAAAGCTTATGCGTATATTTATGAACTTAAAGGGATAGTTGATTTCTGGTAAGGAGAGTACAGTTTGGGTGAAACTGAATTTTAGTAACCAAAACCTACATCATTACATTGCAAAGTAATAGTTATAACTAGAAAGGAACACAAAATTCAAACTGACGTAGTAAAGATCATGTTATCATTCAAAAAGAGCCGTTAAAACGTAAGAGGGCGCTCTCTAAACACTCATCGGTTCAACCATTTTGAATAAAATAGTGTGCATGTGATGTTTGGTTAAAATAGTGATTAGATAGAATAAGATAGAGAAATAACCAACAACTATCAACATACCTTTTTTGTAACTTTTTGAAAAGAGGCAGCATTGAATTTGTAACGGCTGGTTCAAAATTTTCTAATAAACCTGGGGCCCCAGCTTTATTACAAAATGTTACGTTTATGGATATTTCAGCCGTTTCTGAACCGATTTTGATCAAACAAAGATGATTTTATTATTTAGATAGTATATGCTCTTTCAAATTTTTCATTATCTCACACAAAAATAAGTAGTCTAGCGCCCTCTCTACCAACACTCAACTACGCCTTTAATTAGGAATTTGCAAGACCGATTCCAGCGATTACACGGCAATGCGTGAATTTGAATGATTTCGATTTAAAAAGTGTCAAATTGAGAGAAAATGTTATAATTATAAATAAGTATAATAAGAAGTCTGCCGTCAATTAGCCAACCAATTTCCAATACCACTCATTGATTAAATGTTGTAGTAGGTGAAACGGTGGCCCAACGTTGGCTTGCCTACTGTCGAAATGTGGTTGTTTGTCAAATGTTGGTTTGACGTCAACTAGCCAACTACTATCCAACGCCGCTCATTGACCGAATAGGTAGGCGAAACGTTGGCCTAACGTTGGCTTGCCCACCGTCAAAATGTGGTTGTTTGTTAAAGGTTGGTTTGACGTCAGCTAGCCAACCAATATCGAACGTCGCTCATTGTCCTTATGTTTTAGTAGGTCAAACGTTGGCCTAACGTTGGCTTGCCCACCGTCGAAATGTGGTTGTTTGTTAAAGGTTGGTTTGACGTCAGCTAGCCAACCAATATCCAACGTCGCTCATTAACATAATATTGTAGTAGGCGAAACGGTGGCCCAACGTTGGCTTGCCCACCGTCGAAATGTGGTTGTTTGTTAAAGGTTGGTTTGACGTCAGCTAGCCAACCAATATCCAACGTCGCTCATTGACCGAATATTTTCGTAGGCCAAACGTTGGCCTAACGTTGGCTTGCCCACCGTAGAAATGTGGTTGTTTGTTAAAGGTTGGTTTGACGTCAGCTAGCCAACCAATATCCAACGTCGCTCATGGACCGACTGTTGTAGTAGGCAGAACGTTGGCCTAACGTTGGCTTGCCTACCGTCGAAATGTGGTTGTTTTTCAAACGTAGGTTTGACGTCAGCTAGCCAACCAATATCCAACGTCGCTCATTTACAGAATGTTGTTGTCGGCGAAACGTTGGCCCAACGTTGACTATCCTACCGTCGAAATATGGTTGTTTGTTAAAGGTTGGTTTGACGTCAGCTAGCCAACCAATTTCCAACGTCGCTCATTGACCGAATGTTGTAGTAGGCGAATTGTTGGCCTAACGTTGGCTTGCCCACCGTCGAAATGTGGTTGTTTGTTAAAGGTCGGTTTGACATCAGCTAGCCAACCAATATCCAACGTCGCTCATTTACAGAATGTTGTAGTCGGCGAAACGTTGGCCTAACGTTGGCTTCCCCACCGTCGAAATGTGGTTGTTTGTTAAAGGTTGGCTTGACGTCAGCTAGCCAACCAATATCCAACGTCGCTCATTAACAGAATGTTGTAGTCGGCGAAACGTTGGCCCAACGTTGACTATCCTACCGTCGAAATGTGGTTATGTATTAAACGTTAGTACGACGTCAACTAGCCAACAAATATCCAACGCCACTCATCAACAAAATGTCGCAGTAGGCGAAACGTTGGCCCAACGTTTGTTTTTCGACCAAAGAATTATGATTGTTCGTCCAACTATCACCCAACGTTGTTTCAACGTACATTTGCCGACCAGTTTGCCAACAGTAAACAGAAAACGTTGGCGTAACGTTGTCTTAACGTCAGCTCTCCGACTGCAAACATTTGGTTGCAAATTTACCTTAGGCCAACGTTGGCTCAACGTTATTTTGCCAACCGCGACGGTGCCGACTATAGACTACGTTGGGCCAACGTAGCATTGTTATCTGGGACACTATCAGTTACCTATTCCATTCAGACAGGATCGGCCACATTTACCCGACAATCGCTACGTTGCAGAACAGCGCCTGGAGTCACTGAGAAGGAAACTGTCCAAGGATGAATACCTGCTTGGTAAATACAACGCGAAGAAATGTTCAAGTTGGAGATCTTGTGCTCGTGGCTGATGGTAATGCCCCTCGCAATTCGTGGCCATTAGGCAGAGTACTCCAGACCATGCCTGACAAGGAAGGCTTGGTTCGTAGCGTGGAAGTCAAAACGAAAAATAGTGTGCTACTCCGGCCAGTTTCAAAATTATGTGTTTCATACCGGAAGCAAATGTTTGAGAATTTTATGAGAAATTTATTGAAAATGGAATCATGGAGCAAGAAGCAGCTCATTGTGTTGTGTGAAAATAAAAACAAATTTAAGCGGATCATTTGATATGTGATAAATCGCGTTTGAATTTCATGGAAAATTGTGTCTTACAAAGCGAAGCAAAGTTAATTTGTGACCATCGCGAATATGTGATTATTATGAAGATATAAATATCAGGTGTATTTCCAAGGTGGAAATTTGGATCGGATCAATCGCGTGCTGTGAAGATGAAGCATTATGGATTGCCAGAAAGACTAATTTCCAAGATGAAATATAAAGTATTCAGAAACATTCCTGAACAAATGAATAAACGCAGCCACGTTTATAAGAGATAACTTTTAAAATTGACAGACTGATAAACTGCTTATATGAAAGGCTGCAAAATTAAAGACTCGCTGATTTAAAAGGACTGAAAGACTCATAAACTGAATGGACCATCATTCTCATTTACAGTATGCAAATTTGAGTTTTTTATTTATATTGATTAATGTAATCATGAATGCTTACATGCTGTTAACATTTACAGCGAATTTACAATTGAAACTAGGTAAAATTGCAGGTACACATAACATTAATATCACATATGTCAAGTCAGTATATGGTGATTATTATAATGAGTGAATTTAGGACAATGCATTTTTAAAGAGACAAGATTTCCTTTGAAAAAATGTTTTAAGAAAATTCATTTAAGATTTAGAATTTTATTCAATAATGTAATCCCATCCATTTGGGAAGGTACAGAAATATAGAAACTGATAAAAGTAACAGTATTCACAAAGGCATATAAATTGCATTTTGTAATGTTTTACGACCAAAAGGAATTGATGCAAACTTGAGCTTTATTATGCAAATTAAGTGTGAAGAAGCCTGCACTGATGTGTATAAGCCAGTTATGAGTAATGAAACTTGGAGGTATATGTAAAATAAATTAAAATTGTTATTTGCCCATTTTGGTCAGGTGGAGTGGATTATTGAGAATCAAGATAAAGTGTACTTATATACATGCTGGTAAATTCTGAGCAGAAAGTCACTGCTTTACATCCGTAATACATTTGTATTAAGAAACGGAATGCTATTTTTAGTTGCATGCTCGTTGATTTTGCAATCATCATTTATGATTGCCATTGTGTCAGAACAAAGACCTATTTGATATCCTGGATGTTATAAGTATAATATGCTTATTGTATGATTGGAATTATACCAGTTCGCAAAGTTATGTCATTTGATATAATGGTCTTTTTATGCAGGTGTTGAAGCATTTAGATTATTCAATGTTGTGTTGCTAAGTAATGCTTTTTAGAAAGTTCAGATACCATTATAGTCATAACGTGGCGTGGTCAATATTTGAGTTTAAAAATTGATTGGTTAAGGCAATCATTTAAAGGCATGCAAATACGTGCTTGAATAGTAATTAAGGATTTAAGAATTTAAAGGAACAATGATGTATTATAATTAGTAAGTTTTGTAGATAAATAGTGATGTTAGAAATATTTGTTAAATGTTCAGTAAGGCTTCACATTTAAAGGGGCCGGGATGTCGAGTATGGAATTAAGTTCTGCTTGAAACTTTCTTTGTGACGTCAGAAGCGACGATTTGTAAGATAGATTTGAGCTTTATCGCAAGAGGGCGTTTTCTGTGACGTCAGAAGCGACGATTTGTAAGATAGATTTGAGCTTTATCGCTAGAGGGCGTAGTGAATTTTGTGCTACAGAAGTTCCACATGAAGGGAACAATCGTCGCCCAGAGATGCCACTGATTTTGTTGAATTTGATACAAGCCCAATGATGTGAGTAGAGATCATCGTTTGATTTGAAACTAATGAGTCATATTGTTTTGTAGCCAGTTGGCATGGTAAAATATGAAATGTAATTAAGTAAAATGAGGTGATAAAAAAGTATGAATCGAGTCACGCGTGAAAGTGTACATGTGTATATGAGTTATGCAGTCGATAGAGTAAAGTCAATACACTTATGCGTGATAATGTGTAGTAGCTATGAAGTCGTATTGATATAATATAAAAGGGGTTCATGCACAATAAAGGGACATTTATTGCAGTGCATGACATATTGTATAGCTTACAGAAAATGTCAAGAATGTCAAGGTTAATTGCTTGAAGGTCAAATTTACTATTAAGTGCAGGTAGATACATAGATATGTAGACAGTTGTGTTTAATTAGTCAGTTAGCTAAGAGCTGACTTATTTGTATTTTATGGTCAAATTATAAAGCACCACACAGGAGTGTTGAATTGAAGTAAACATTTATTTGAAGGCAGTTAGCCTTTGTTCAAGTTTAATGCAAATGCATACTTAAGAAGTATTTGATTCACACCTTTGGTTGAAATATTTAGTCATGCGAATTGTTTATGCTTAGTTAGAAGCATCAAGATAGAAAGTTGATGATTTACAGGTATATTCATAGATCATAATGTGCATGCAAATGATGCATTATTAATTTTATGACTAAAGACCTGTTTTCTTGTTTTCTTGTTTATTAAATTGCAGATTGAACCTGCTAGTTATGCACGGTATCTCTTCTTGGGTGTCACCTGCGTGGTTTTGTTAATGTCATCAATGGTGTCTTGGGTTAAACGTCACAATAGGTTTAGGATTTAGGAATAGGAGGAATAGGATAGGATTATGTGTTACATGTTATATGTTATATGTTATAAAACTGTTGACTGTGGAATATACTACAAGACATAACCATCTCAATTTTTTAATTATTAATAATAATAATTAATAATTAATAATTAATAATGTAAAAATCGCTTCAAAATATGACGTCAATACGACGTCTTTTCGTCATAAAAAGACGTCGTTAGCACGTCAAAATATGACGTCTATATGTCGTGAAACGCGGGTGCAAAATCTTCATTTTTTGACGTGAATTTATGACGTCTTTAAGACAACGTACACGACTTGAAAATCACGTCAAATCAATACGTAAAAATCACGTCTTATATTGACCAATAAGACGTCTTTATGTCGTCTTAATAACGTAATTAATGGTACAAATTGACGACTTAAAGACGTCATAAAGACGCCTTTTCGGGGAAAAATACGTCAATATCACGTCAAAATATGACGTCGATATCACGGTAAACGCGGGTGCAAAATCTTCACTTTTTGACGTTAATTTACGACGTCTTAAAGACGACGTACACAAGGTGAAAATCACGTCAAATCCAGACGTAAAAATCACGTCTTATTTTGACCAATACGACGTCTTTATGTCGTCTTAATAACGTAATTAATGGTACAAATTGACGACTTAAAGACGTCATAAAGACGCCTTTTCGGAAAAAAATATGTCAATATCACGTCAAAATATGACGTCGATATCACGGTAAACGCGGGTGCAAAATCTTCACTTTTTGACGTTAATTTAAGACGTCGTTAAGACGACGTACCCGACGTAAAATGACGTAAATTTGACGTAATTTTTACCAGTGTCTGCTATCAGGGAGAAGCCACTTCGTGGCACTTCGTATATGTCGTATAGTCAAGATTCTTGACCTGTTTTTGAAGTTGCTTACACCTATAACATGGTGCTTTCGTAATGGGTGAACGTGCCCTCGCCTCGCCGAGATGACGTCATTTTCGTGCACTGCGCATGCGTCAATATCGGCCACACGCTCACCGTCCGGTCACCGTGTATTGTTTATGACGTCATACTCTTCTCGGGATGCATGATAACGCGAAAATATCATACTTCTTCTTCTTCTTGTATATAGTCTGCCTCCTTCAACTTGAAGATTCTTGCAAACTTTGTGTGTGTGTGTGTATACGCGACGTGCATAGTTCATATTCTTACTTGCAAGTCCAAACTCATTTATAAATACTAAAAGCGAGTCTCGTGTTAGTTTATCAAGTTGGTTCTAATAATTCGTGCATTGCGATTGCGTATGATGCTAAGCCAATGCCACAAACACGTGTTTGGCCTGTAATTTGTATGCTATATATATATTTGAAATTAATTAAATGAATACAAACGTCTACATTTTATTGTACGGCATTGTACGCGCAATTTATAGAATGATGATTGGTCAAGTCCTTCTAGGTCACTACGCGATGACGTCTATAGTGGTATTACTTTACAGCTTAAAAAATCGTGTCACTCCGCCATGTTGCCCATGTACAAAGTCTATGGGACACGTGACTTGCGCGCGATAAGTAAGCCTTCTAGTTATAAACGGGTTGGTTTGTTTATTCATAATTCTATGGTCAGGACCATAGAAATATAACTCCAACACTGCCGTTGTAGAACTAGAAGGTAAACTGTATCGTGCGCAGTGACCGTCCCCTGTACATTTTGTACATAAAAAATGGCGGGCTGACGGTCTTGTTTACGAGCAGTATTGAACGGAGAAAGTTCGTCACATACATTGGCTATTGTCAATTTAAAAACCTGTTATGTGTTTAATCCGTAATAACTCAGTTGCTTATGAACGGAATCAGGTCGAAGTTCCAGAACTTGTAAAGGAACATTGTCAAATTCATCTGTCGAGGTTTGGTTACATAATACTGGGCCGTATGCACAAAAACAAGCAATTGCTTGTGCTAGCCTTTTGCTTGAATCGGTATGCACACAAACTAGAAATTGCTTGCAAGCAAAAGCTTTTGCTTATAAGCACAAGCAATTACTTACTGCTCGTAAGCAATTGCTTACCAAGCAAGCAATTGCTTGAAACCGTATGCATAAAACGAACCTTTTACTTGTCTTGATAAGCAATAGACCGCTTCTGTAATGTATGCAAATAATATGCGCATGACGTCAGACTCCCCGTCGTCAAGCTTAACAAAAGTAACCATGTCCGGCAAGCTAGCTTGCCGGACTTAGTTACTATTGTTGAGCTTGACGACGGGGAGTCTAACGTCATGCGCATAGTATTTGCATACATTACAGAAGCGGTCTATTGCTTGCGTTTTTTCAAGCACATCCAGACCAGCTTGAGCTCTTGCTTACTCGGGGCATTCGCGTTTAAGGATCAGATTTTCATACAGTTTCAGGATGATTACAAGCTCCTTATTCCAGAGGTTATGCTGTGATTTCATATTTAATACAATTTCTGTTATTTTAGACTTTTACGGCAATTTTCGTCCATCGATCTGCACAGAAACCCCCCTAATGCTCTGTGCTGTTTCCCCATATCTGCGTAAGCAAAAATACTGCTGCCAGGTCGGGCACGAAGCGTTGTTCGCACAACCGTAACGATCCTTTGTCCAACACGTAAGCAATTGCTTAGGCAGTGTTAGCGAAAGGTTTCAGCACAAGCAAAAGGTTGTGCATATGCATTCAAGCAATAGACCGCTTCTGTAATGTATGCAAATATTATGCGTATGACGTCAGACTCCCCGTTGACAAGCTTAACAATAGTAACTATGTCCGGCAAGCTCCGGCAAGCTCCGGAAAACTTAGCTTGCCGGACCTAGTTACTATTGTTAAGCTTGCCAACGGAGAGTCTTACGCCACACGCATATTATTTGCATACATTACAGAAGCGGTATATTGCTTGAACTTGATCTTTTGCTTGACAAGCTCTTGCTTGTGCTTAAAGCAATTGCTTATAAGCAATTGCTTATCTGTATGCATACGGCCCACTGGCTCGTGACAGAGAAATAGGCATGGTCACCTTTTGTGTCGGTGCCCTCATTGACCAAGTCTTTTGTAAGGGATGCATCCCAACCAAATTGTTGTTTACTCCTTGAAATTGAATGCATCAATGAATGGGATATATTGCTTTATCTATGGGTGCATTGGGAAGAAGGTCGCAGATTCGAACCCACTTTTTTTTAAAAATTGACAATAGCCACCCTTTCTCTAGTTGAAATCTGATAAAACTTGGCACAGGAAATTTGACAGTATCCCTTTACATTGTCTGAAGTTTTGATTTAATTTCATTCATAAGCGACTGAGTTATTACGGATTAAAAAAATATCAGTTATTTTGTTACACCTACTAGTTATGATATTGCGTTACAGAGTTATGATACAATAAATATTTGACGAAAATAATACAAAATGGCGCTTAGATGACGTCATCAGTCAAGATAAATCTTGAAAACTTTGCTGTGTTTAGTCCACATGCCTATACATATGTGTGCCAAATTTCAAGACATTTCGTTTTATTTTCAAGGTAGAATACATAATGTATTTGACAACAATAAATACAAAATGGCGTCTAGATGACGTCATCAGTCCTGGTCAAGGTTGAAAACCTCGCTATGCTTACTGTTATGACATTAACTTTCATCATGTAAAATATGATATAGTTATACAGTTATGATACACTATGTGTTTGACGAAAATAATACAAAATGGCGCCTTGATGACGTCATCAGCCAAGGTCAAGGTTGAAAACATTGCTGTGCCCAGTTCACATGCCTATACGTGTGCCAATTTTCAAGACATTTCATCGAGCCATTTTCATGTTATCTTGCACACAAAAAAGTGACGAGAAATAA
This sequence comes from Echinarachnius parma, assembly GCA_037951105.1. NCBI lineage: Eukaryota > Metazoa > Echinodermata > Echinoidea > Clypeasteroida > Echinarachniidae > Echinarachnius > Echinarachnius parma. The sequence continues at coordinate 231,307 of JBAMJV010005957.1, forward strand.
GAAAAAGAAATAATAAATAAATAATAAATGAAGACGATTCTGACGAAATTATAAGGATATGAGTCATACAGCCCACCTAATACAGACGATTCTGACGAAATTATTTAAGGTGGTCTGTATGAGTCATACAGACCACCTTATAATGAATAAATAATAATAATAAGCGTTTTGAAATGGGTCACGTTTGAGGCTCCCCCACATTCATCTCCCTGCAGCCGCCCTTTACAAAATTCATTATAAATTTCACATTTTCATACAGAAGAGTTGTTGGGCTTTCCGTTGATATCAATTTGAATCATGAATATTTAATTTGAAATGCTAAAAAAATCCTCCCAAAAGCTCCAAAAAAATGCAACGCTCTGATTTTTTTGTCAACTGCATATTTTTTGTCTGATTTCACACTCGACCCATCTCCATATTCTGGTTCACTGCGCACAACCCATCATTACGATCAATATGCCATCGTAATGAAAAGTAAAGTTAATTTCGATTAAAATGGTATCAAATTCCGATGATTTTGATGAATGGAAAGGGTGGCACTATAGAAAGTGAACTTTCAAAAAACTGGTCAGCACAGTCATGCACTCGTAAATTAAATGCGTTGAGCCATTTTGCGACATTTCCCTTCCTGCCTCCCCCTATTCTCTGGGCTACTGCAATCGCCCCAATTGCATAATCACTACACATAATGCACCGTTTGAAAGGTATATAATGAGGCATTATTGTGACACCCATTTCGAATATGCTAATTACAAAATATGAGAGATATGATCGATCAAACTTGAGTTTCCGAACTTTTTTTGAGGGGTTTATAATTCATAATATCTTCAGTACATTTAATTTATAGGATGCGCGTTGACGCATTCGCGTCAAATCTGGCTGGTTACGTCGGGCAAAAAGATACTTACCAGTACAGTTGCTTTGCGAATGCGCCAATTGTCTGAATGTTTATCAAATCAAAAGCCATCTCACGTCAAGGGATATCTGAAAAACGTAAACATTGTATTAGCAAAACGAGGCCATATGTTGTGACTTATTCATACAACTATATACAGTTATTAACTGGTGGTGGAGGGAACATTCCATAATTTTCCCGACAACAAAGTTAACTGTTATATCATCTGATTGTTTAAAGTACTAAAACAAATTGAAATCATAATCCGTTGGCTTTTCACTCACTCACTCACACACACACACACACAATCATCACACGAAATAATAATTGTACACAACACACAGTAGAATGCAGTTGATTTTCGTACGTAATTTGCTTCTCTCGTCTTCTCTCCGATCACTGCATTTCTATATCGGAAATATGTGTTGATTGTTTCCTTCGAGTATCATGTAATTATCTGATCAAGTTGTACTGGAAATCGCTGATTTTTGTTAGAATTTTGTGGCTGCGAGAATACAATTTTTGGACGCTACGGTACACGCGCGGTATATATAGCGGGTACGGTACAATCGCCAGAGAGTTATGACACCCGGGTGTCATAACCTCTGGCCATGGTGTCATAACAAAATTGACACCCCTGTCATGAACCGTAGTTAGCCAATCAGCGACGCGTACGTCAGATGATATTATTCTTTATTGCTACCTATGACTGTGAGTCTTGGGTCATGGCAAAGAAATTCAGGAACATAGTTGATGATTTTTAGATGTGCCATATGTAACATTTGTAGATTTCACGCGGTAAGCAAGAAGTGATGCAGTGAGTCTCGTGGTTGGGAGTATACTGATGATTTTATTCAAGTCTAAATGAGTATTTATACAGAGGTGGTTGTCGTAGAACAAAGAGATTACAATCATATTATTTACGACTTAGGTCTGGTAGCAGAGACAGAGAGATTGGATGAGGGGGAAATGAGAGTGGTGGACACAGCAGGGGGTGGTCTGATATATAAAGGTATTCGAGTTGGTGTGAATTACACAGGATGTAGAATTGTAGATACTATATCACTCCACTTTTTTTCTTCTTTTTGTTGTTGTTGTTATGTACAAACTTGAGATGAAATGATTGAGAAGGGAGGAGAAGAGAGGGGGATGATTGCAGCACGCGACATGGTTCAAAGATAGGGACGCACATGGCTGTACTGTAGAGAGGACCACGAGGTGTGATGAATGGAGAGATGAAATGGGATGTGGTGATGTGTGATGGAGAGAGTGGGGAGATAAGAAACACAGGAGGTGAAATTTGTGAATGAAGGTGGGATGAAAAAGAGGGTAATGAAAATGAGCAAAATATATTTACACTTTCTATGTTAATATACACCAGGTAATAATTGCACAAGATGAAGGTATATACACAAATTTCATAATCAACAAGTGTCAAATCAAATAAGAACGTTTTGCTTTTGTTCAATGCAAAGTGACTTGCCACAAGAATAAATGCGAGTGTTTTAAAAGACAAAATAAGTAATCTGAATGTAAATGTGTGAAATTATACAGAACAGGATTAATGATTTTCGTACAAGTAATTGCGTCTAATATTAAGTGGAAACAATTTATAAATGCTTATAGACTCAAACGAGAACCGTTTACATTTGTGTCTCGCTTCTTTTTTTTGTGTGTGTGTGTAATGCCAAGCGATATAAAAGTAACCAATTTCACGATCAAATGGCTAAAATGGCTAACGTTTAAACACAATCGTTCTTCTAAGCAAGATCTTGAACTCAAATTGTGAGCAAAATTAAATTAACAAACTATGGAGTAATGCTCGTAAACGATGGCATAAAGTCGTAATATAAAGTGAATCATGATGCAATTAGATAATTACTGTACTTCAATTAATGGGTGCAGTGTAGTCTATGTAGACCAGGGGCGTCGATCACGGGGGGGGGGGGGGGGATATGGCCTGTATTATCACCCCCCCCCCCCCCCCCAATATTTTGGGGAACAAATATATAATAACATTAACATAAAGGAGCATTGCCCCGTCTCATGAATGGTAGTTGTTACTATAATCTTCTTTAAACCCCTTTTTGATAATGCTAAACTGCCCAAATACAAAATCTTCCGGGGCTGCGCCCCTGCAACCCCCATTAAGGTTATTTGACCCAGTCCCGGCCCTGTACTCACACGTTCAGGCGATTCTGGCCCACTGACCACTGTGCGTCTGCGCTTTGCTCACTAAAATTGAGCTACATATTCAATAGTTAAGTGCATTTTCTAGATATTACAAACTCCAAAGCTTCCGGGGCTCCGCCCTTGAACCCCAATAAGCTTACCAACGTAGGTATCCCTTGACTTATTCTATTCAGGAGTCCATCGGGAACATTGCAATCAACAGTATGTATCTTTCAGGTTATTGGTTCATCCATACTTAGACAAAGCCCTTCTTATAACATGCTTGAAATGTGCACTTAATAATCTTCCAATTTCTAAACAGTTTAATCAAAAGCTAATTTACTAAAAAATATATTTAACTCTATATTTACATAATCATAGACACCATCTTTATATCTGGATATTACAAATCCCAAAGCTTCCGGGGGCTCCGCCCCCGGACCTCTAAATGAGCTTCCAAATGTGGGTATCCCATGACTGATGCTATTCAGGCTTCCATCAGGATGATTGCAATCTATGTATCTATCAGGCTAATGTTCATCTCGGTCAAAGCCCACCTTATAATCGTCTAATTTCTAAACAGCTAAATTAAAAGCTAACTCTTTATTTACATATAGACATCATATATCTGGATGTTACACATCCCAAAGCTTCCGGGGCCCAGCCCCTGGACCCCAATAAGCTTACCAACGTAAGTATCACTTGACTTATTCTATTCAGGAGTCCATCATATCAGATGATCAGGATCATTGCAATCGACAGTATGTATCTATCAGGCTAAAGTTCATCCATACTTAAAGCCCTCCTTATCACATGCTTGTGTGACCTGCGAAACTGGTCCGCAGGTATTAAAATAAATAAATTAATAAAATCATATCAAAACCTAACAAATCTATCCCTGGTTCATTTACTAGAAGACTATGGAAAGGAAGACACTGAAGACAATAACTTAACTGTAAACTCTTTATTAAATTCCAAATATAAAACACCAAAACATAAACGAAAACTAAAAGAGAAAACCTAAAATGAAACTAAAACCAAAACTAAAGACTAAAACGGAACTGAAAACTTAACAAAGAAAGCTGAAACCTGACACAACACAGTTTTATACAGATTACAGCGTAACCATCAACACCTTATACTCAGCAATGCAAGGACAGCTTACACCAGCACTATACTAACAAAATGGTTTTCAGGTCCACTGGTCCAGGATCCAACTTCACAACACGGTTACTTTTACGAGGAATGATATTAGCTTTCTAACACTTCATATTTATACCTTTTCTCTAAAAGCAAGATTCAAGTTGTTAGTAAACACCAAACAAACTTGATGTAACTTAAGAAAGATGACATAAAAGAAGAGGATATAACGCAGAACAAAGAGGGCATTAAACTTGTCCTGAGTTGGGCTTGGGGCTGGGGGAGTGTTTGAATAGGGCTGCCCAGCAGCAAAATTGGTACAAGGCGGGTTTATGGGGGACATGAATAGGGGCGATGCAGGGAGGATCAATAGAGGGGTGGGTATGAAAGAAAAGGGTAGACTCATAGCTTTGAAAGAGGATCTAGATAGAGAGAGCTGAACAACTTAGCTTTCTTCATTAAAATATATCTAGTATACCACTACATATAAAACTGACCAACTTGGCTTTCTTCTACATTGCCTACCAACATTATACTGAGTACAGAACTAAAATGATATAACATTACGATAAAATATTACAGAAATATATATTCAAGTGTTCCATCCTATAAATATATATTACGGTACAAACTTACCACGACATTAGCATGCAGTGTGTACTTAATAAGCTTCCAATTTCTAAACAGCTAAATAAAAAGCTAATTAACTAAAGAATAGCTAACTCTATGTTTACAAATAGATATCATATATATCCAGGACAACTCGGCCAACGGATAACTCGACCCTTACCAACTCGGCCAACGACCCTTACATACTCGGCCAACCCGAGTTGGTAGGGGTCCGGTCTGACTTCGGACAACTCGACCCATTTTATTTTTGTTTAATTTTCGACATTTTAAATTTTTTTTTCTAAATAAAAAGTAATAAAATGGGAAGAAACGGTCTTCACGGGCATCATGTGTAAATTTTGTTACGGGAAATAAAGTATTTGTGGAGATAATTTGATTTTTGAAAGGTCATACTTCTGGTGGGTTTTTTTCCTCGTCGCCAAGATTTTGTCACGTGATATCCTCCGCACTCGAACCCACTCGACAGTCGATTTGTGCCTATTTTTCAATCAATTCGCCTTGAAACAAAATATTTAATAACTGTTCGCTTAAATTGGAGTTTTGTGAGTCTCAAGCTGTTAAATTTGTGTTGACATGAACTCTTAAACGTACATTTTCAAGCACAAAACTCTCCTAATCGCGAGTGGCTTCAAGCCCAGTTCGTATGACATCCTTCGCACTCGGGGCCGTTATTGGTAAGTGACCAAGTCGATTTGTGTCTAATTTTCAATCAATTCGCCTTGAAACAAAATATTTAATAACTGTTCGCTTAAATTGGAGTTTTGTGAGTCTCATGCTGTTAAATTGTGTTGACATGAACTCTTAAACGTACATTTTCAAGCTCAAAACTCTCCTAATCGCGAGTGGCTTCAAGCCTAGTTCGTATGCCGTGCAGTGGCGCCGCGGTGCCCTAAGCTCCAGGGCGGCCTCGCATCGACAAGTCCGCCCGCCGCAGCGGCCTGCCCTTGTTCTGGGACTACGCTACGCTGTGTTCGCTGGGTCGTATTGACAGAGTATTTTTGTATGAAATTCTCTTTTTTTTAGACCAAATTACAGTCCCCTATGCAAAGATTGAACCCCAAATTTTCATATTTGATGGACGATTCTTTGGATTTAGTTTCTGGTGGCCATAATAAACAACAAATTGAGCCTGGGTAAGGCCAGTAAAAATTTAAAGGTAAAGGCCAGTTTTGGAAATGCCCCCCTCTCAAAAAAATGAAATGGAAGCTCTTATTACCAATAATCTAATCAATAAAAGAATATAATTGTACTAATATAGGATTATCCAAATTTGACCAAGAAACCGCCTACTAATTGATATATTTGCAAAATTATAACTTGATCTGCTGCAGATATAGAGATCCCCCCAGAGTAACCAAGACAACAGTGGCGCGGTGTACCCTGCAAGTGATTGGGGGGGGGGGGGGGGGGGGGGGGCGGGGCACATGTATCGCGATTTATTGGAGGCAGATGAGATTATGTTTGATTGCTTTTGCAAATTATTTGGGGGAGGGGGGCACGGGGGAGCATGTGCCCCCCTCCCATGAAACCCGTAGCTGTGCCACCGCAAGACAATGACGTAGCGTGGGCAGTTGGACGGTGACTGGTCGGGTCGCCCCCGTTACATACTCGCCTCCTATACAAAGTCGCCTCCTTACCAAGTCGCCCCCTAATTGTCTGGACAGGTCGCCTCCATACCAAGTCGCCCCCTATGTTTGGGTATTTGCTCTTCAATGTATTGGTATTTTTTACTTCTGTCTTCTTTCTTTCTTAAAGGGACAGGTCCACTTTTACAAAACGTCTGAACAGCTTTCAGTTGACGGATGGGGATCAATGTAACACGGAAAAAAAAATCAGAGCGAACAGCCCTCTAATTTGGATTCTACGAATGAAAAACGAATGCGTCCCTCCATTTAAACTATATATCGGTCAATAAAGGAGTTCAACTGATTTAGCATAATATTACAACAATATAGTACTAATTCTCGTAAAGGTATTGTGAAGCCGACATTTGTTAACGTATGTCACGGAAAAAGATCTCAAAAAGAAAGAATATATTTACATGTAGTCAGTTTAAGCGATGTTTGGGTATTTTGCTTGGTAAACGCTCACACATTAGTACTTATGCGCGGGTCACGTAGGGGTCATGCATACCGATCTGGCACTCCGTGAAATTTCTATGTACGAACTTACTCACCGGCCGAAAATACGTATGTACCTAATTAACCGACGTCCCTCAGTTTATTCAGTTTTAGGTCTATAACGCCACGAAAAAGAGATTTCAAGCCCTAATTTTTTCAGGCATGCTATTAAATGACATTTCCTTTCATATAAGACAATAACCTCGCAACTTTTGAATTTTGGCTTGCAAAAGTGGATCTCTCCCTTTTAACATGTCTTGTAACATCACAGTTAAACTTATTTATTTACATATTTTGGGGTTTAAAAAGGTACAGCAAATGGGTTTCAAATACCGTTCGCTAGGGATTACGATTGGGTTATCGCGTGAAACTTGGCCATGCATTAAAGTGTTTGTGTGTGTGGGTGTGTGTGTGTGTGTGTGAGTGCTTTAGTGGAAATTAAGCTAAAAGATGGCCTAAATCGTATGTAAAATTTAATCAAAATAGTAACTCCATTTAATTTATCATATAAATCCAGACAGATACATTTTTGGAAGTTTAGAGGAAGGAGCTACTATTGAAAAAAAAAAAAAAATTTAAATACAAAATAGAACAAGGTGATAAAAAGCTTCTGGGTAGTTGTTTTATATTTTTGGCGCTCATGCATTCAAAATGAATATTTACGCCAGCTAGTATCCAGAAGGTTGAACATAGGGATAGGATACTAAACCGACAGTGGCATATCATATCAGATTGGCCGGGGGCCATGGGGGGGGGGGGGGGGGGGGGGGGAGGGGGGCGGCACATTCCCATTCAATATCGTTTTTTATGCCTCCGCCAACGAAGTGGCCGGAGGCATTATGTTTTCGGGTTGTCCGTCCGTCCGTCCGTCCGTCCGTACGTACGTCCGTCCGTCCGTACGTACGTCCCGTTTTCGTTCTCGCGATAACTCAAGAACCGGTTGGCGTATCAATTTCAAACTTGGTATGAGTGTACATATTGGGGTGACAATGATCTGATTAGATTTTAGTGGTCATGAGGTCAAAGGTCAAGGTCACAGGACTCAATATATATGCAAAAATGCCTCGTTCTCGCAATATCTCTAGAACCGGTAGACGGATCAATTTCAAACGTAGTATGAGTGTACATATTAGGGTGGCAATGATCTGATTAGATTTTGGGGTTCATGAGGTCAAAGGTCAAGGTCAACAGGACTCAATATATGTGAAAAAATGCCTCTTTCTCGCGATATCTCAAGAACCGGATGACGGATCAATTTCTAACTTGGTACGAGTGTACACATCTGGGTGGCAATGATCGGATTCGATTTAGGGGTCATGAGGTCAAAGGTCAAGGTCACAGGACACAATATATATGCAAAAATGGCTTGTAATGGCAAAATTTCAAGAACTGAATATCAGATTTCAATCAAACTTCGTACCTGAATGTATCATAAAGAGTCAATGTAGCCATAAAATATTGGGATCATGAGGTTGAGGTCAAGGTGACATGACTCTACATGCAAAAAAGCTTGTAATGGCAAAATCTCAAGAACTAAATGTCAGATTTCAATCTCACTTGGTACCTAATTGTTTCGGGAGCCAATGTAGCCATCAAAGTTTGGGGTCATATGGTCAAGGTCACAGAACTTGAAATATGTGAGGAAAAAAAATAATTCAGGATATTAAAATCGCGTGATAGCGGAGGCATAATTTTCGACTGCGCGCAGTCGAAGATCCATCTAGTTAGAAATTGTTTTTTTATGAAAGCATCGCGGTTAGACCACATACTCTATATTACTTTTCTTTTGTATTATTTTGTATTTAATTATCGTTGGGGGCTCACTTTATGTTTCAACTTATTTCATTCTTTTTCTAATTATTGATCGTTAACGGTACATGTAGTGGTGTAGCCAGTCTGTTGTATAGCGTATTTGGACTTATGAGCAGTTGCTGTATCATTGGGGGCCACCGGGGGAAAGGGGGGTGCCTTGATTTTTATGAGGGGGTAGTTTTTTGCCCGACCGGTTTCAATGGCTGATAATCACCATTTATACCTCAAATTATATAATCTGGCCCGATAATGAGCCATTACATGACCTTTCCCTAATCTTATTATGCTTATATTAAAATTACACATTTTGGGGCAGATATCAGTTGTCCATATTTGTCATGGAAGTATGAATTTTTCGTCAGGTGCATGTGCCCCCCCCCCCCCCCCACCCCGTCCCCTGTAACTGCCCTTTCTGATTGGGGGAGACATGATTGATTGGGGGCACACTCTTTGTAATAATGTATTTTTAAAAAGATTTCCTCATGTTCCCCATATTTCATCCCCTTTATTCATTCCAACACTTATGTGATCAAATAAGGGACTGACACCATCCCTCCCCCACCCCACGCACACACACATACGCCCACACACACTCACACACATATCGACCTAGAACGCTAGGGCTCCGCGCTAGCGTTCACTAGAGTTAGGTGGAGAGCAGCTTATTCATGCGCTTTCATGCACACATACATCTGCAAAAATATAGATAAGACAGACAATCATATTAATTTATGCTATTTCATTCTTTTAATGAAATTAAACTCCACTTGAAAAACATATACATTAACTAATAATTATACCTGACTAAGTGCCATAGGGCAATTGTTAAATATGCTACATGTATTGTAAAAATATGAATGAACCTTTGTTTAAAATTAAATAGAAATATAAAACTGAACGATGAGAAATTTGTGTACAAAACATATGGGGAGTTGTCCACAAACCTATTAAAGTTGCCGATTTGAGTACCCCAAATGGACATCTTAAATGAGTCATAACTTGCTTACTGTTCTTGTTCCTTGACCAATATTGTTCTAATTTCCAGTGATTTGTCCTCAGATTTAGGTCGGTTGCCATGGTGATAGGCATACATGAGTGGCAGAAATAAATTACATATTTTCTCATATATAATGAGAACTATGATCTTTGACCTTTAACCTAATGACCTCGAGATACATACATATAAGTTAAAATCTGTCAACCGGTTCTGGAGATATCGCGATCACGAGAACGGGACGTACATATGTACGTAGGGACGGACGGACGGACAACCCGAAAACATAATGCCTCTGGTTTCATCTTCTATAGTTGATCCAATCTTGGCCTCTAGTGAAGGAGATTAGATTCCAATTCCAGCTGTGAAAGAAACAAATTGAAAAGGAACAGATAACATATATAAATAAATCAAGCCCCCACACTAACTTTTCTTTCTACTTGCCCATTTGGGCAAGCAAAATCAGGACTGTTTACATGTCTGAAGAGAAAATTACTTGTCCATAAAAACAATGTGAACAAAAAAGACAAATTAATTCTGCTAGGTATGAATTGTCTAGTTTGCTTGCCTGATTGGGCAAATAAATAACTGTTCCAACTAAAAGAGAACAATGTTATTTCATATGTGTTGATCTCATCTAGAAGTAAGAGGGCAAGTACACAAAAAAAGTTAGTGTGGCGGCTTGGTTCAGTTCCGTTTCATTTAGTGTAGAATGCCATAAAAGCATGTCGGTCGAGTCTTAGCAACTTTGTGAATGATTGATTTTCATTTTCTATATTCTGACTGAATAATTTGTGTGATTAATACATGCATGGAGACTTTTTTCTTCACGGTTTCAAATGAGGAAGATATCAATGTAGCAGAGTCCAGCATCTGTTCTTCCAGCTTAGACATTGAAGACAGGCAAATGAAGATGTCATACCAGTCCCTTTGGTGGTCCCAAATATCTAAAGTACATTTTTTCTAAAAGCTTACTTTAAAGGAATAGTTGAGTTCTGGTAGAGAGTACAGTTTTAGTCAAACTGAATTTTAGTAACCAAAACATGCACCATTACATTACAAACTAATAATTATAACTCCATCATGCTCAAAAGGAATACAACAATTACAAACGACTAAGTAAAAAGCCTGTTATCATTCTAAAAGAGCTGTTTAAACTAAAGAGGCCGCTTTCAAAAAATGCATTTGTTTAAACCATTTTAAATAACATACTGTGCATGTGATGTTTTGTTTAAATAGTGATTAGATAGAGAGATAATCAACAACTATCTAAAAACCTCTTTTGAAAATTTTTTAAAAGAGGAAGCATTTTTAAAGGACCTAAAGAATACAACGTACTTTGACACTTATTCCATAGTTGATGACTTGAAACATAGGTCTGCCGAAAAAAAATCCATGAAAATAAACACAGTTGTGATTTAAGACTAGTTTTCTGGTGCCAAATCTCACTAAGCAGCCAGTTTACGCCCCACCCACATTTAGGGTCCGGAATCGGCAGCGTGATCGACATGTGATTGACAATTCATTGGCTTACGTCATGACGCGTCATCTACAGAATTTAGTTCATTAGTCCGTTCTTTAGATGACGTCACATTTTGGCGATTTAAAAGGGGCGTTCCCAGGACAATTAGATATTTACTAATTACCCCAAAATTGATTGATTTCATGAGAAATGACTGCCAAATTCTTTTTCTTCGGGAAAAAATTCATATAGAGAGCTGAATTGTGAAAATTAGGCCATCTGGACGCTGTAGTTCCTTTAAGTTATTTTCCACATGCACATCCACCCATGCCCATGTTGCACCCCCCCCCCCCTCCCCCTCCCCCCCACACTTATCCCCTCCCCCCCACACTTATCCCCTCCACATATCCCATTCATTGCATGAATGCATCTGCCTGCACACACTCCCCCTTTGTCCCACATCCTGCTCTTTCTTCCAGCTTCCCAGCTCTACACTCACCTACCCCAAATTAGTGCACTTCTTTTGTCCTGTCCACTCTTCAGTGCTTGCCCCTGAATAAATCTCTCCACCTCTAGATGTCCCCTCTTTTTGTTCTTGTTCAAGAAAAATGTTTTTTTTTAATTTTTATTTAAAGGAACTACAGCGTCTAGATGGCCTAATTTTCACAATTGATCTCTCTATATGTAATTTTTCCTCAATAACATTTTTTTGGGGGTAATTAGTAAATATCTGATTGTTCTGGGAACGCCGAAATATATTATGCTGCCCTCTATTGGTGTGACATCATCTAAAGAACTTCGACCCATAGTTTCTGTACACGAAGCCTCTCTAAACTCTCTTGTGCAATATGCGTGCATTTAGTCTTTCAAAACTCCCAAAGTAATATTTTCTGACAAGCCTACATATTCATCATCAATAAGAGTAAAGGGTTTTCAACATCACCCTCTCAAGGCTGTAAGAAAAACATGTGTTTCGATTAATTTATATTTTAACAATCTTCTCTTTGATGAGTACCAATGTAGTAATAATCGTGACATTGTCCTAGCATTGCTTAAAGTGTTGATAAATGACAAAAATGAACTGACTTTCTGCACGTCGCCAACCAGCCAGCGCCAGCATGCATGCGCCTGTCTATTATGAATTAATTCAATAGAAGCATCGTACAGAGACCAACATTTTCGATCGACACATGAATCTACGGGAGTTGTATTTTTGAGGGGTATATTTGGAGGCGCACAGGAGCCAAAAGCAATGGATAGACCCCGTCAGACGCATACATTGGATTTGTTAGATTCAAATCTTGATATTCATGTTCAGAAATTGGTTCTCTCTTTGATGCACCAAACCCCTCTGGGCTGCCAGTCTAATGTCTATAATTATTTCTTCTTTTTTTCAAAAAGAATTATTTTTTCTTAATTTTTTTTTGTTTTTCTTTTTTTTTTTTTGGGGGGGGGGGGGGGGGCATGTGCCCCTGTGCCCGCTCCCCATACTAGATTTGCCCATAGGCATACCCGGGGGGGGGTTTGGGGGGTTCAAAACCCCCCCCTTTTCAAGTTGTAAATGGTCTTGAGACCAAATTTTAGCGGACTCGACTGTCATTTTCGATGGTCTCGGCCTCGATAAGTGCGAAAAAACCATGGTCTCGGCCTCGAAAATTACGAAAAACCGTGGTCTTGGCCTCGAAAATGTCAAAAAAAACGTCTCGGCCTCGAAAATGTCGAAAATTCACGGTCTTGGCTGCAACGATTTTCTACGACTACCCCCCCCCCCCCCCTGCTTACAGGTTTCTCAACCACTGGGTCTTGGTCTCGGCCTCGAAAATTGTGGACCGGACCGGACCTGGTCTCGAAAATTTTGAAGGTTACTTGGTCTCGGCTTCGAAAATTGTCTATGATTACCCCTCCCCCCCCCCCCCCCCCCGCTAACAGAAATTTTGTTCAGATAAAACTCCCTCCTTTAAAAAGTCCTGGGTACGCCACTGGTTCTAAGTATACAAATTGGTGAAGTAAAGTTAGATTTAATATTTAGTAACAGGCATACACAAGTTACCAACTCACATAATGAAGATGATCTTATGATCGTTTTCGTGTTCCCAGTCAGACAAGTCTACAACCAAGATGACGACAGATGAAGGCCGTGAACGCACCCTTTCTTGCAGCCGTAGATCTTCTGCGCCTACAAGTGGAAAGAATGTGATAAAATAAATAAAGCATAAATGAAAATGAGTAAAGAAAATAGTGCTTCCATGGGATTCAAACCCGACACCTCCAAGGCTTTCTAGCTCAGTCGGGAGAGCATCGGTCAGGTGACCCAGAGCCTCCGTTCAAATCCTGAGGAGGCCATATTTTCTTTGCTCAGTTTCATTTATATTACATAATCCTTGGTAGTTTCTCTATGTTTCTGTCTTTATGAAATAAAACAAAATAATTTAGTAGTATGAAATGAAATGAATATAAAACCAAGATAGTATACATCCCTATTTTGCATTGAAATTGTATGCTTTATACATACATCCACAGAGATCTGACATTAGTGGTGTAATATTATGGGGGCATGTGCTTCAAATAATTTGTCTTGAACAATTAAATCACAGGGGTAAAATTCTTTTCAAAATAAATAAATACATAGGGTGTGCCCCCATATAATTCACATGCTCCCACCCCTACTTGGTCTGACCATTCTATGCCACTGCTCAAAAAATTCACAAGCGGACTTGGTGGCGCTCCAACCCACAACTTCTTGATTTCCCCAAAATTACCAAATAAGAGAACTTACATCATAGATGATCATGATCATTCTGGTGTACAGTCAGAATAGTCTGCAACTAAGATTCATCTCCTCCAAAAGAGGTATACAGACCGATAGATGGATGAAGGCCTTGAATGCAGTAAATTCACTCTCTTAATATCAGAGGTGAATCTTGATGAGTCTAAACCTATAATAGCAGAAAGAATAATGAATATAAATCACAGATTACATATTCCTATTTATGCCCGACATTATAAATTCAACCAAGTCAACATCACTATACAGGGTATCCCCAAAAATTGGAATGGGGCACTTCCCAAAATATAGTAGCAAAATAATTATGTCCATCGGGGATAGGGTATCTTTTCCAATGAAAAACGATACCAAGAACAGTAATTTATTTTGGTTGTGTAGTTTTTGTTTTAGGGGGCTCTGAGTGACACCATGTCAGGAAAAATCGCACTTACTACCCATCATAGTATTGAACAACGAGCAATACGTGCGATATTGGAATATTGTTTCATTCGGCTGTGTGCCTAGAGAATGGGCATGGTTGTTTGATATGACGGGCAGTAAGTGACAAAAATGGGAACTATACATTACTATACATTATTTTGGGAAGTGCACCGTTCCGTTCTTTGGGACCACCCTGCATAGCAAATTGAATCTTTTTGTTATATTCCTCATAAATTTAAGATTTACGATTCCAATTTGTACCATGTATAGTACCAGAAACTGATATGAGTTCTCTCAAAAATTTTCTCAAAGTTTTCTCAAAATTTCCAAATGCTATTTGGTTTTAACATCAATCTTGATGACATGAGATCAAGCAGGGGCGGATCTAGCTTTTTGCTAAGGGGGGGGGGGGGGTTTGACCCAATGACGATGCGGAGCATCGTCCACGAGCCGCGAATTTTTGTTTGCTATTTTGAACCCCCATAAGTGATTTTGTTTCACCTTTTTTTCCCGATTTTTTTGTGGCTATTTTGAACCCCCGTAAGTGATTTTTGTAACTTCGTCCACGAGCCGCGAAGCGTCAATTTTTTTTAGCTATTTTGAACCCCCGTAAGTGATTTTTTTCCACTTTTTTTTCACTTTTTTCACTGATACATTTTCACTTGGCAGCCCAAGGGGGGGGGGGGGGGGGGGGGGGGGGTTAAACACCCTAACCCCCCCCCCCCCCCCCCCCGTAGATCCGCCACTGTCAAGTATACCCTGCTCCCAGCTCTATCACTAATTACCTCCTCTCTGATGTACACTGCCCCAAATCTGGTTCCACATTACATCATTGTCTAGGTTACTTGACCGCCACATTATCAAATCTGGGTGTGAGAAAATGAACAAAATAAATGTTAAAAACATGTGACAAAATAGTAAACATGAAGAACGCCCTGCCCCCTACTAGGTTGCCTCGCCTCCTCAATGTAGCACCCCTCTCCAAGATTTGGTGCTCACCGTCCAACTGCCCACGCTAAGTCATTGTCTTGTGGTGGCCTAACTACCCCCCCCCCCCCCCCCCCCCCCAAACAAAAACAAAAAATAATGATTTGCAAAAAAAATAAAACAATCTCATTGTTTATCTGTGAAAATATAGAGAAACATCAATAGGCTGTGCCCGGCCCCACAATTAATAACTCACAAGTCATATGGCCCCCATCACTCCGACTACGCCAAGCCACTGGTGTCTACTGTCTTTGTTACTTGACCACTACATTACCAAATCTGTGGGATATAATTCAAAATGTGAGAAAATGAACAAAATAAATTTTCAAAACATTACAAAAAATAGTCAACATGAAGAAGGCCCTGCCCCCAAATCGGTTGCCTCGCTTTCTCAACGTAGTACCCCTCTTCGATATTCAGTGCCCACCGTCCAACTGCCCACGCTACGTCATTGTCTTGCGGTGGCACAGCTACGGGTTTCATGGGAGGGGGGCACATGCTCCCCCCCCCCCACCCCAATCACTTGCAGGGTACACCGCGCCACTGTTGTCTTGGTTACTCTGGGGGGACAAAATGTCAGACAAATTCCATTTATTTGTTTGCTATCTTTTCTATGCATTTATTATAATTTGTTACAAATTTAGAAAATGACTCAACCATGCACTCCTTGCTAACACATTCGCAGCAACAGGGCATGCAAGGCGGCAAGGCGTTACATTTTTACTGGCCTTACCCAGGCTCAATTTGTTGTTTATTATGGCCACCAGAAACTAAATCCAAAGAATCGTCCATCAAATATGAAAATGTGGGGTTCAATCTTTGCATAGGGGACTGTAATTTGGTCTAAAAAAAAGAGAATTTCATACAAAAATACTCTGTCAATACGACCCAGCGAACACAGCGTAGCGTAGTCCCAGAACAAGGGCAGGCCGCTGCGGCGGGCGGACTTGTCGATGCGAGGCCGCCCTGGAGCTTAGGGCACCGCGGCGCCACTGCACGGCATACGAACTAGGCTTGAAGCCACTCGCTATTAGGAGAGTTTTGAGCTTGAAAATGTACGTTTAAGAGTTCATGTCAACAAAATTTAACAGCATGAGACTCACAAAACTCCAATTTAAGCGAACAGTTATTAAATATTTTTTTTCAAGGCGAATTGATTGAAAATTAGACACAAATCGACTTAGTCACTTACCAATAACGGCCGAGTGCGAAGGATGTCATACGAACTGGGCTTGAAGCCACTCGCGATTAGGAGAGTTTTGTGCTTGAAAATGTACGTTTAAGAGTTCATGTCAACACAAATTTAACAGCTTGAGACTCACAAAACTCCAATTTAAGCGAACAGTTATTAAATATTTTGTTTCAAGGCGAATTGATTGAAAAATAGGCACAAATCGACTGTCGAGTGGGTTCGAGTGCGGAGGATATCACGTGACAAAATCTTGGCGACGAGGAAAAAAACCCACCAGAAGTATGACCTTTCAAAAATCAAATTATCTCCACAAATACTTTATTTCCCGTAACAAAATTTACACATGATGCCCGTGAAGACCGTTTCTTCCCATTTTATTACTTTTTATTTAGAAAAAAATATTTAAAATGTCGAAAATTAAACAAAAATAAAAGGGGTCGAGTTGTCCGAAGTCAGACCGGACCCCTACCAACTCGGGTTGGCCGAGTATGTAAGGGTCGTTGGCCGAGTTGGTAAGGGTCGAGTTATCCGTTGGCCGAGTTGTCCGGCACCCATCTAGATATTACAAACCCCAAAGCTTCTGGGGGCTCCGCCCCCTGGACCCCCATTAGCTTCCTAATATTGGTATATAATACCATATCTTGGACAAATCCCAACTAATTACGTGTCATGATGCTTGCAATGTGAAATTAATAATCTTATTAATCTTATTAACAAATTTCTAAACAGCTGAATTTAAAAGCTGTTGTGCCCCACCCCCGCCCCACCCCCTCCTCACAGACCCTCAGTCATAAAAACATGGGCACGTTGCTGGGTTGTCGCTTCGCTCCCTCGCCAGAGATGGTAAAAATTACGAATCATCCCCCCCCCCCCCCCCCAATGTCGAGAAGAAATCGACGCCCTTGGTGTAGACTCAGCAAAAGAAAGTATGTCACAGCAATATATGAAATGATTCAATGAAAGAAAAACGATATTAAAATGCAATACAAATAAAAGTTGATTAAATTGTCCCAAACAAAGTCTTATTTAATAATTTCGCGTTTGTCGATCAGTTCGTGTTGTATTTTGTTGACTTATTTACAATCGTTTAGTCACTGCTATATAAAGAGTTCAAACTTTCAGTTATCTAGCCGTGTTTAGTCGCAACATAGTTCAATGTATCTTTAGACTTATAGCGGGGCAGTAGAAATCCGTGTGATGTTGCGGGGTCTGCCTTGTCGCTTGAGACGTCGTTGATGTCGGGGCAATAGCGTCTTTTCGCTGTGCGACGGGAGTGCGGCTACGGGGGATTTAAATTAGCTTTGATCGTCCCTGTACTCTGGCTACCGTCGCGATCTATTTGCAGTTTCGCAATTCTGAATACTAGTACGCGGGAGTTTCACTCGTTCCATTTATCATGCATGTTGTACTATAAGCATACGGTATAGGCAGTACAAATCACAACATACTGTACTGTGCATGCAGCGCGTGTGTACGAATCAGTGCATGAAACACGTGAGGCAGCGAGCCTCGCCGTCCAAGCGCTCTGATTGGCTGATCACGTACCCGCGTAGCGGCTCTACGCCCGACGTTAATTCGGCGAACTACCGTCCTAGGTTTGGCCGCTACGGGGAAATTTTCGCTCTGAGTGCGACCCCCCGCTAAGATTAGCGTTGTAGCTATAGTCCCGTCGCCGAGCGAAAAGACGCTAATGTCGATGGAGGCGCGGGAGAAGACGGCTCTGAATCAGAAGATGATTCGTCTGTCTTGTCGGTGGGTACGCTTCCTCGTGGAGCGGGGTCTGTCGGATGATCGGTGTGTTCTCGGTCAATCGGTCTTTGTCGACGATGTCCGTTGTCTGAGAGGTTGTCTGCTTCGCGGTGGTGATGATGGATGCTCGGAGGCAGACCGCAACAAATCAGCTCCTGACCGTGCGAGTGTCAGGTCTAACCTGGCGCGATCGTGCATATCGAGCGATGTTGGAGGCGATGGCGATTTACCTCGTCGACGTGGTCGTGGTGGCGATGGCGGTTTGCCGGCTAGTCGGGAGCGGCAACAGATCGCAAAGTGATTCTATTTGCGACAGTGGCCGCACATCTGTCCCCAAGTGGTGGTCGTTGTTGTCGGCATGCCGCTGGGTGCTCCGATCGCTGTCGAGTACTAATGGGCATGGACTGCGCACAGACTGGTGCAGTTTTACTAGTCCGATTGCGACGGCAGTGTTAAAGCTCCAAATCCAAGATGGCGTCCACAAAAGCAGTCGTTTTGTCTTGCTATATTTAATTGGCAATATTTCCAAAACGACACCTCAAATCAGCATTATTTTGCAATCATATTAAAGACAATATAATTTCCTATAATCTGATACCAAACACCATGGGGTTCGGGATATTTAACACGGTCATTTTTAGCCCCAAACTCAAATTTTAGGCATTTTTTCCGAACAATATGAAATTATTTACTTACATAATTACGCATAAATCAATAATTGTATTAGGAGTTGGATAAATACTTTTCAAAAAACTGTCCGGTCATATCAACAATACTCTGTGAAAATGTTAAGTGTGTACCGTATTTGAACAAAATGTTATAGTACTTGGAAGTCAGCATTTTGATATCGACAAAACGGGTAGTTTTGCATGATTTCTCATGATGTACAGGGTGTCTCAACAATGTGTAATCTTGAGTATAGGATTTGTGTACCAAATGATTGCGTCAATCACGGGACACCTTCAATTTCAGTTATGAAAAACCAACAAAACCAACATTTCCTGCAATATGATGAATATTCCACCATCAGTTTGCAATCCGCGTAGATGTCGTGTCTGTCTTGAATTTGTTTAACTGCATTTATCATAAATCAAGCGCTAAAAATGAACTTAATTCCACTCCACAAGGAGCATTCCAGTCAGCTGCATACTGACGCGCCTACTATGCATATTACGAATTCGAATCATATACTGGGTGCCCATGATGTGTTTAAAACATTCTCAAGATCATGTTCATTATCTTAAGTAAATGTTTTACTGAATAATATGCGGGACTATGTGCATAGCGTATCTAGATTCGAACACCATCTTGATCGTAAGGCACGCACCTTCATGCCCTTCACATGTTATTACATGTATCTGGAGACCATAAAGGTCTATACAAATTGGCTGACTTAGTATCAAAACGAAACAAACTCAATTGCTCAACCAATATGTACACCACCGAAAAGCCTCAGCAAGCCGAAAGTTTATTTTTTGTGCACTACACTGTACTCGTGTAACCATGGTAACAGCAGCCGATTATGGACAGTAATATACCAAAGCACTAAATATTTCTTTTAAAAACTTACAATTAGCAGGGATAACGGTGTCATTTTAAATGTGATTTATTTTCCTTCATGTTCACGCGAAAATTAGTGTGCATACTGCGGCTTATAGTAGCCAGATATATGATTTATGTATTTCTATTGTTGTTGTTACTATGGTTACAAATGTACAAGGTGGTACAAAAAGTTACTGTACAATAAACATAATAGCATATTCAACGTTTTCTTCGAACCCTGAAAAAGTCTAGATAACTGTGGTGTTCCGAATAATGATCATTTTGAAAATATAATTATCCAGATATGGTCGGTCCAACTGTGAAGGACGCGCGCCTCTCTTTCGAGTATTGCACTAAATAGTAGGTCTACACGTTGCATACTGGATTTACTATTGCAGTGAAATTACCGATACACTATTTATTTTCATGTATTGCAAACCGATGGCGGCATATATTCATTACATAAAAGAAGGAAACTGAAGGTTTTGTTGAAAATGGGTACAAACAACATGTCATTATTTAGGAGCATTTCTTGAATAAAGTCCGTAAACAAGAATTTAATTTATTGGGGCACCCTGTATAGCATTCGGAATCGTACAAAATCGCTGTATTTGTCGATATCAAATGCTGACTTTCAGTTAGAATAACTTTTTGTCCAGATACGGTACACACTTGGAATTTTAACAGAGTATTGCTGATATAACTGGGCAGTATTCTGAAAAGTACTAATTCAACTCCTAATACAATTATTGATTTATGCTGAATTACGTAAATGGATAATTTCATATTTTGTGGGAAAAATGCCTAAAATTTGAGTTTGGGACTAAAAATTACCGCGTTACATATCCTGAAACCCATGAAATTTGGTACATTGTATCAGATTATAGGAAATTGTATTGTCTTTTATATGGTTGCAAAATCATGCTGATTTTAGGAGTCGTTTGGGAAATCTTGCCAGTTATATATAGGAAGTCAAAACGGCTACAGTACTTCGAATTCTTTGGACGCCATCTTGGATTTGGAGGTGTTCGCAACACAATTTTTGACGTAGACCTCTGAATTAATTTGTGTTATTAAAAATACTTGCACATAAAATTGGTTTACACTTGTTGTGGAGATCTTGCAACCTAAGTCTTTAAGGAAGCCACTTTTTCGACTTTGGCCCTCCGCTAATACCTCCAGTCATCAAGTTACCATCGCCGTCACTGCAAAACCAGCATCACATGGTCTTGTAGCTGGTTGCTCATCATTACTTTGGTCTTTTTAATGTTCATTTTGAGTCCTGCCTTTTTACTCTCTACACTCAACTCCTGGATCATTGTCTGTAGTTCCAGAGGATCATGACTAGCAAGCAGAATGTCATCTGCAAACCTTAAATGATTAAAATATTCCACATTTATTGTAATTCCTCTCGATTACCAATCCAGGTTTCTAAAGACGTATTTCATGGCTGCTGTAAAGAGTTTCGGAGAGATTGGATCACCCTGTCTGACACCTTTTAAAATTTTGAAACTATATATTAGTAATAGTATTCTCCAGATAAATTTTGGCGCTAGGGTCTTTGTAAATAGCTTTGTTGAGCATGTTGAGGCGGATGTATTTCTCATCGTCTATCTGCTTCTGTAGAGCATCTAATAGTGACTGGTGGTCTAAACTATCGAAGGCTTTCTCGTTATCTACGAATCCAAGACAGATGTCCAAACGATATTCCTTCGCCTTTTCAATTATCTGACTTAAGTGTGTAGAAGATCTGATGTTCTGAATCCTGCTCGAAAGCCTGCCTGTTCTCTTGGCTGATTTTTATTTAGCTGTCTGTGGATTCTTGAAAGAATGATTTCTGTGAAAACCTTGTACATGTGAGGAAGTAAACCAATGGGTCTGTAATTCTTTGTCTTTTGTATCTCCTTTTTTCAACAGTATGATAACTTTAGATTCATTCCACTGAGTAGGAACTTGTTCCATATATCCTGTTGAATGATTTTGTCAAATGGGTAGTACAGTTTTGGTAAGGCTGAACTTTAGTAACCAAACCAGGGTCCCGTTGCAGAAAGAGATACAATCGATTGTAAGTTACGATTGATCGTAAGTCAGAAAATTTACGCGTTTCAAGCAATCAGATTTGGGCATCTAGAACACATGATCTGACTTACGACGAATTGCAACTTACAATCAATTGTATCTCTTTCTGCTTCGGGGCCCAGGACAGTAACATAATAAACTAATAGTTATCACTCCACCATGCTCGAAACGTATAACAAAAATACAAACAACTATAAAGTAAACAGCCTGTTATCATTCAAAAAGCGCCATTAAAACACAAGAGGGCGCTTTCAAATAAGGCATTAGTTTCAACCATTATTCATACACAATTATATGATGTTTTATTGAATAATGATTAATATAGAGAACATCAACAACTATTTAAACAACGATTTTGAACAGTTTTGAAAGTGTAAGCATTTTGTTAACTTTTAGAAGAAACAAAATCATCATTCTAATTATTTGGGCCCCAAATATTTATAAGACCGGATATATTTATTGATATTTCAGCTGTTTCTGGACCGATTTTGACCAAATGAAGTTTATTCTGCCATTGAAATCGCATGTTTTCTCAAATTAGACACTCAGTTTTTCATTACCTCACTACAAATTGTGATGTGCAGAAATTGAACTTCCCCTTTAACCCCTATCGCAACACACAAACTGATGAACACCATATAAAACATACAAGGTAATCAGCACATGAGATCAAGAAAGGAATGACAAAGTCAAGAAAAACAGTAGGTAAACCCCAAAGAAAGCAGTATTTCGAGAGCAAAATAGAGATGAAGAGAAAGCTGAAGGAATATAATATTGTAATACCAATATCTACATGAGATTTATAATCGCACTAGCTGGTTGAGAAGAACGTTTTTTAAATTTATTTATTATTTTATTTTTTTTATTATTATAGAGACATAATTATCACTGATATTGTTGACATCATTACTTTGGTCTTTTTAATGTTCATTTTGAGTCCTGCCTTTTTACTCTCTATACACTCAACTCCTGGATCATTGTGTGTAGTTCCAGAGGATCATGACTAGCAAGCAGAATGTCATCTGCAAACCTTAAATGATTCAAATATTCCCCATTTATTGTAATTCCTCTCGATTACCAATCCAGGTTTCTAAACTGAGACGTATTATTTTCATGGCTGCTGTAAAGAGTTTCGGAGAGATTTGATCACCCTGTTTGACACCTTTTAGAATTTTGAAACTATTATTAGTTCAGCACAGGAGATCAAGAAAGGAATGAAAAAGTCAAGGTAAAACAGTATGTAAACCCCAAAGCAGTGGCGTAGCGAGGGTCAAGGGATTGGGGGGGGGGGGGGGGGGGGGCACAGCTGCGAGGGAGCGTAGCGCCCGAGGGGGGGAGGGTGTGGGAGGGGGGTGTCCCCCCTCCCACGGTAGGGAGCTTTTGCAAATGTTTACTTGAAATAATGCAATTTGGTGCATACCTTGGAAGGAAATTTGATAATACTGAATTAAAGAAATCATTTCCCTCATGATAAAGTATACACACACAATCAAACCTACGTGTACACACACACCAGACTCAAATACTCTCACGCCGTATGCTTGTCTATATTTATTTGGGGGAGGGTGTGGGAGGGGGTTCACCCCCTCCCAATTTTTTTGAAATTTTTGAAATTGGTGTTTAAAATATCACTGTAGAAGTATGGTCATTATTGTCTTTATCCTTGTCTTAATCATGGGTGTTAAAATGGTATATAGTGAATCTACTCGTTACGTATTTTAAAACGGTAATAGCGAGGAAAGATTAAGCCCGTGAGATGGATCCACGTGATCCTGTATACTATAGAGCTATCGATATAGTCTAGGGCATTGAGCTCCAATGGAACTAAGCAAAAGTGGAGGGGAGACATTGCGAGGAAGCGAATCGACCGATTGGGAGAGGGTGTGGGAGGGGGTGTCCCCCTCCCACAGTAGGGAGCTTTCATATTTTGGGGCCTGAAATTGTGCGATTTGGTGCACACCTAAGACAGAAATTTCACGTAATATAAAGTATATAAGTATGGAACCAAACATACTTAATGACAAAGGAGGGGGACAATCTCCTCCCCTTTCTAATGTGGGGGACATAATTTCCAATTTTATTTGCATTCAGCGCATACGGACCGAATTTACTAAAAGATATATTATTTCAAATTATTTTATTTTCCGATGATAGTGTGCTATAGACATGATAGATGAGGGTCTAATACATTTCGTATCAGTATTTCAGAATATGCGCGCGAAGCGCGCGGCAAATATGAAGATTTACAGTCCTTTTCAAACTAAAAAAAAACAGCTATGCTCGGGTCCCTTGAATTAGTTTCAGTAGGCCTATGCTCAACTGATGCAGATATCGACTCTGGAGAAGATGACTGGTGCTCCTTCAATCATGATCATCAACAATATGCCTAGATTATGCATCATGAATTAATGGAACGGGTGCATTTGGAGTGAAGAAATTAGTAAAAGAAGTTTGTCTTTACCTAGACCATGGATTGTACTAGCACAATCTGCTAGTATAATCCATGCCTAGACATTTAGGACTACGTAGTGCAGCTATATGCGCCTTTATAGCCTGCATGAAGGCGTCACAATTATCTATAAAAGCGGGAGGCAGATTCAAGATCCTTAAAGGGCCCTTGGTATGATAAACGATTTACCATGCTAGGAAGTTTGTTAGGCCTATACGCGCTCTATGTCTTCTGAAATGCGGTGAGCGTCGATCCTCGCGCATGGGACTGAAAATTTGCATAAGGCGCTATATTGGAAGGATTCTTCAAACTGATATAGGTGCGCTATTGCTAGTACTAGGGAACGACTGTTATGTTCTTGGTTATTATCGTTGATAATGATTATTATCACTCATTAAATAAAACGTGATAATAATGAATGATATACATTGTAGACACATTTGGCTTCATGTCGGGTCGTCATTTTGTTTTTGTTTTTTTTTTTGGCCAAACGATTGGGGGGGGGGGGGGGGGGGGGCACGTGCCCCCCCCCCGTGCCCCCCCGTAGCTACGCCACTGCCCCAAAGAAAGCAGTACTTCGAGAGCAATTGTTTATAATAATACATGTACATTGTATTTGTAACATAAAAGCATGTAAACAATATCTCCGAATGATAAATGTTACGTCTCATGCACGTTCTTCTGAACTAACACACTGATCGACTTTTACAGTTTACAATAGGGCAATTCCACGCCAAATGAGCCAAAAGTGGAAAAATCAAATGAGGATTATTTCTGATCTTGTTTATTTTTTCTGGATTATTTTTTCATAAATCATGATCACATAATGATATCTTTCAGTTTACATGATAAAAAAAATAATGGGCGTCTCCTTATAGGAGAAACAGACACCATACATGAAACCATACACATGGGACTACACAGTGCCTATTCCTAGATTTTCTTCATTTTTTGCATTCCTTTCTATTATTTTTCTGTTTTAAGGTACCAAATTGGATGATAGGATATCAAAATATGTGTTCACATTAAAATTTCATTTTTTTGAGAGCCCTAAAGTATATTTTTAATGAATCAAAAACTCTGTCCTTCCGTTACTGTCCTTCCGTTACCGAACAGTGAAGCAATTAACTTCTTGTAATTAATATACCAATAGACATATTTTTTCAAATAAATGTTGTAATACTCTATGAACATTAGGGAATGGACTATGTGCCAATATAACATGATAGCATTTGAAACTTCACAGAGATTGGATCATAACTAAAGAACTTGAAAATCCATGTCCATTTTGCCGTCCTTCCGTTACCGGCCTCATTAGTGTCCATATCTAATAAATGTATAATGTAACAAAAAATAAAATAAAATAGGAAATCAAAGGTGTCCCACCAAGGGTCTCAGAAATGTTATTTACAATGATGAATCATAAGCAGGATCCTGGAATTATTTAATTAAATTTCAAAAATTGCGTCTGAATGTCCTTCCGTTACCGTGGAATTGCCCAATAATAACACAAAAAAACATGCTGAGTAGCTGTTATGAATACTGAGCACACTTATAATTGCATGATTTAGCCTAAATTTAGTCAAATTCGGAAAGCAAAGCCAGCCTTATTGCATTGGTCTCATGAACGGGTAGGCGTACGTACCAATGACTTCATATGAGGACCAATTATCACATTTCACAATCATGTGACCTCCTGGAATCAATATGTACTAGTCCTGATTGCATGTACTTTCACATGGATACGAAAACACCAAACACACTCAAACAGGACAAATAACTAGTAATGTTATTTACCTTCAACTGGAGCGAAATTGAAATGTTATTTTTCGGGGCAATCCTTAACAAAAATCAAGGCTTGAAGCAACGAAGATAAATGCGGATCCTGTCCAAAACTCAACGCAAGCTGTATATGCCTAGATGCCTAGTTGCCGCGTAATGTTGGTTGATATTTACAATAATATGTAGGGGTGTTAAACAACGATTATTGTTATGAATTATGCTACACAGTATTAATTTTGAGAATCTAACAAACAAAATATATTTATTATTTTAAGGCTCCTTAATAACAACAAAATATAACTTATATAAAACTTTATGCTTTTTCATACAAATTGTATCACTTATTTTACAAAAACAACTGACGGATTTCCATAATAGATATTACAGTTCAGTTCAACTTTACCCCCAAGGTCGGAACTATGAATACCTGAGTTTTCCCCATCGATTACAAAATACTGGATATAGAAACAGCGCCCTATTCATGAAGCAAGCGACAGTGTTAAAAGTGCACCCAAGACAAAAGTGCTCAATTCATTCGAGTGAATCGATTTACCGAGTGAATGGAGCACCTTTTGTCTTGGGTGTACATACTTTTAGATATTTGTGGCGGCTTCAACGTCGCGCATTCGGCAATATGCAGCGTGCTTATAATATCCAGTGTGTATCGATGGTTTTCCCCACAATAGCTGAACTTCAGTATTTCGTATGCATGGGTTTTTCCACTCACAGTAAAAAATGTGTGAATGTGATACTACCACTATTGTATTGCTGTAGGCAGAGGGCAACTAAACCCCTGCCAAAAAGTTTCGCAATTCAAGTTTGAGCGTTAGTATCTCTCATATTACATTATTATCGTTCATGAATTTGGTATCATCGGAAACCTTGTATCCCCCCCTTTACATTGATCTGACACTTGATATGGATACTTTATCATGGAATCTGCATGCCACCTAAATATGGTGCAAAGTTAAAAGTGAAATGTTGCAAAATAGATTGATATTGTTAAAAGTGTACCCTCCGTTTGTTCAGAAAATAAAGTGATCTGAATTATGTTATGTCGGTCATGCGTGGATGTCAATGGCGAATTATAATATATAATAATGACATATGTCGAATGGCGAATTATACTTATAATAATGACACATGTGTCTTTATGAATTTGAGGCCAACGCTCGTGTAATGTGTTGTACTGACTGATGGAGAAATTATAATTATGTTTGACTTGTACACACGTATGATAATATGCCATTGACATTCACGCATGACCGACTTAGCATCATTCAGAACACTATAGTCTTTATTCTCCCAAGCAAAGGAGGGGACACTCTTGACAATATCATTGCATTTTGCAACATCTCTCTTCTGACTAATTTGCCCCATTTTCGGATGTCATGCATATTTCATGATAATATATTCATAACCAATGTCATATTCATGTAAAGGGGAGAACACATGCTTTCTAAAGCCTAGTGTCCTCTCTGCGATTTGCGCCTAGAGATCTTGCCTGAATAGGAGCGATCCACCGAGATATGTGGTTAAGTCGCAAAGTGAGCACCAATGACCGCACCAGATCGCTGTAACTCGCGTCCGCAAGGGTGGTTTCGGTTGCGGTCGCAAGGTTTTGGACATGTTCAAAAAATTCGTTCTCGATCGCATGTCGGGCGGGATCGCACAAATGGCAAGCCATTTGGGCAATAGTTCATATTTCCTGATATCAGGAATTCAATCCTTGATATTAGGAATTCTGTTTTCATAATATCAATAATTAAATTATTAATAACTGGAAATAAATTAATGATATCCAGAGTTCGATTTCTTGATATCAAGAATTCGATTTCTTGATGCCAGGAGTTGAATTCTTGAAATCAGGAGGAATTGCCATTGGATAGCAACAGAAAGTGGTTTCTTGATATCAGGAATTCAATGTTCAGTTATGCGAAACTGCTCTAATAAGGCGCCCTGCAAGAATCAAGAATTCTTTTCTTGATATCAAGAAATTAATTGTTGATATCAATAAATGATTTGTTGTTGTTAAGCAATGGTAACTTTTGATATCAAGAAATGGAAAAAAAATGTTAAAACGGCTAGCCATGACTCGCCAACAAATTCAGAATCAAACAAGCGTGAATTCCTCGTTTATTGTATTCCTTGACAATGGGTGGAAATAGCTAAAGCCCGGTGCCCATCTGGCGATCTGGGCCTAGCGATCTAGAGCGATCTTGCCCGAATAGGAGCGATCCCCTGAGATCTGTGGTTAAGTCGCCAAGTGGGCACCAATGGCCGCACCTGATCGCTGTAACTCGCGTCCGCAAGGGTGGTGTCGGTTGCGGTCGCCGGGGTTTCGACATGTTCAAAAATCTGGCGACCAGGTCGGTCTCGATCGCATTCGCGGCTATCTGGTGCGATCTGGTGCGGCCATTGGTGCCCACTTTGCGACTTAACACAGATCTCAGGGGATCGCTCCTATTCGGACAAGATCGCATAGGGCTAGCGACCTTGGAATCATCAGTTCGCAGTGAGTCAGCCTAATTCCATTGTGTACGCGATCTTTTCAATTTGGCCTCCTTGGGGTCATAGCTTGGCCCCTATTTCCACCCATTGTCAAGGAATACAATAACGAGGAATTCACGCTTTTTTAAATTCTGAATTTGTTGGCGAGGCATGGCTAGCCGTTTGAACATTTATTTCCTTTTCTTGATATCAAGAGTTACCAACAGCAAATCATTTATTTATATCAACAATTCAAGAAAAATATCAAGAAAATAATTCTTGATTCTTGCAGGGCGCCTTTGTAGAGCAGTTTCGCATAACTGAACATTGAATGCTTGATATCAAGAAACCATTTTCTGTTGCTACCAATCACTGGCGTAAATCTGTTCGGAAAACACAATGCATTGGAGGGGCGAGCATTGTTTGTGAACAATTGCTCGACCCCCCAAAGCATTGTGCTTTCCGAACAGATTTACGCCAGTGATTGGTAGCAACAATTCCGGTACGCGATCATTCCGGTGCCCACTATGCGATCTCATGGCGACTTCCTATTGTCCCCATTTCGACGCATGCGCGCATCGTTGAAAATTAGAGCCAGGTATTGTTCGCTCTTGCTTGTCTTGACATCAGAATACACTTTGCGAGTTCTTTTTAATAAATCCAGTGCCCACCTTGCGATCTGCGCCTATAGCGATCTTGCCCGAATAGGAGCGATCCCCTGAGATCTGTTGTTCAGTCGCTAAGTGGGCACCAATGGCCGCACCAGATCGCTGTAACTCGCGTCCGCAAGGGTGGTGTCGGTTGCGGTCGCGAGGTTTTGGACATGTTTACAAATTTCGTTCTCGATCGCATGTCGGGCGGGATCGCACAAAAAAAGCCATTTGGGCAATTTTTTTATATTTCCTGATAAATTATCAGGAATTCAATCCTTGATATCAGGAATTCTGTTTTCAAATATCAATAATTAAATTCTTGATATCAGGAAATAAATTAATGATATCCAGAGTTCGATTTCTTGATATCCAGAGTTCGATTTCTTGATATCAAGAGTTCGATTTCTTGATGCCAGGAGTTGAATTTTTGAAATCAGGAATTGCCATTGGTTAGCAACAGAAAATGGTTTCTTGATATCAAGAATTCAATGTTCAGTTATGCGAAACTGCTTTACAAAGGCGCCCTGCAAGAATCAAGAATTCTTTTCTTGATATTTTTCTTGAATTGTTGATATCAATAAATGATTTGCTGTTGGTAACTCTTGATATCAAGAAAAGGAAATAAATGTTCAAACGGCTAGCCATGCCTCGCCAAAAAATTCAGAATAAAAAAAGCGTGAATTCCTCGTTATTGTATTCCTTGACAATGGGTGGAAATAGGGGCCAAGCTATGACCCCAAGGAGGCCAAATTGAAAAGATCGCGTACACAATGGAATTAGGCTGACTCACTGCGAACTGATGATTCCAAGGTCGCTAGGCCTATGCGATCTTGTCCGAATAGGAGCGATCCCCTGAGATCTGTGTTAAGTCGCAAAGTGGGCACCAATGGCCGCACCAGATCGCCGCGAATGCGATCGAGACCGACCTGGTCGCCAGATTTTTGAACATGTCAAAACCCCGGCGCCCGCAACCGAAACCACCCTTGCGGACGCGAGTTACAGCGATCTGGTGCGGCCATTGGTGCCCACTTGGCGACTTAACCACCGATTTCAGAGGATCGCTCCTATTCGGGCAAGATCGCTCCAGATCGTTAAATGGGCACTAGGCTTAAGTCCCTTTAACCACAGATCTCAGGGGATCGCTCCTATTCGGGCAAGATCGCTCTAGATCGCTAGGCCCAGATCGCTAAGTGGGCACTAGGCTTTAGCGATCTCTCGGCGACTTCCCCTGAAAAATGCATTGTCCCTATTTCCACATAGCGATCTTGCCCGAATAGGAGCGATCCTCTGAGATCTGTGGTTAAGCCACAAAGTGGGCACCAATGGCTGCACCAGATCGTTGTATAGCTCGCGTCCGCAAGGGTGGTGTCGGTTGTGGTCGCCAGGTTTTGGACATGTTCAACAATTTCATCTCGAGTCGATCGCATGTCGGACCGGATCGCACGTATGGCAAGCCGTTTAAACATTCATTCATGTCAATAGTTCAATCCTTGATATCAAGAATCTGTTTTTATATATCAATAATTAAAATTATTTAAATCAATAAATTAATTCATATCCAGAATCGATTTCTTGATACCAAGAATTAAATTCTTGAAATCAAGAATTACCATTGGTTAACAACAGAAAATGATTTCTTGATATCAAGAATTCGATGTTCAGTTATGCAAAACTGCTTTACAAATGCGCCCTGCACGAATCAAGAATTTTTTGCTTGATACACATGTATCAAGAAATGATTTTGTAACTCTTGATATCAAGAAAAAGGAATAAATGTTAAAACGGCTTACGCACACATTCAACAAATTCTAAAAACAGATGACGACATAAAATCAAACAAGCGTGAATTCCTGGCTATTGTATACGTGCCTTCGCACTTGTTGCGATTGCAAGATCACGTGACCAAAATTCGAGTACGGCCGGATCGCCAAACGACCTAGCAGCCGACGCTTTGTGTTTAATGTCAATGGACCCTTTACTTCCTGGCATGACACCCGAAACTAAATGAAGATATTTATTCATGAATATCAACTCTATAACACTGTCATTGCCTAACATATATCGAGAATAACATACATTTTCAGATTATTCAAGAAATACGATCGTTTGTTTAAAATTCAAGGATACAACTCGAGTTTGATTGACAAAAATGACTCCTTTCTTCTTGCATGCATGCCTGCCGCGCTGTACATTGCACGCAAACGTATGAAATTGGGTCCAATGGTTTTGTGTTTCGCCGTATAATTGCAGAACGAAATCAAGAACCCGATCAAACCCACATTTAACTACTCATTTCTGACAAACTTGATATGATTTCCCCCTAGTATGGAATATCTAAAATACATTTCAATGCTTTTTCATTCAAAGACAAGTCTTACCCTTCATTTGAGACTGTGTTTGTTGCAGTTTCCCGAGCGAAACATAGCACGGCCCGGGTACATACATACGCACAATGCAGACAGTGCTTGAACTGCATGCAGCTTGATTGCATGTGCAATGCAGTGCGCCGCGAGCCATTTGATTATAAGTGGCATTCGAGTTTCCAAATAATTATGTTCATTAAAATTCAGTTTGTTGCATTACAATGTGACAGAAATGATCGAATTTGTTGGAAATGTTAGACAGATGTTGTTCTCTTTGCATAATTAGCACTGAAAATGTCATGAAATTAATATTCATGAATAAATATCTTCATTTAGTTTCAGTTGTCATGCCAGGAAGTAAAGGGTCCATTGACATTATACACAAAGCGTCGGCTGCTAGGTCGTTTGGCAATCTGGCCGTACTAGAATTTTATCACGTGATCTTGCAATCGCAAAAAGTGCGAAGGCACGTATTCCTCGACAATGAATGGAAATAGGGTCATGTCATTTTTCAGGAATTCAGACGGAAAAGATCGCGTGCACAATGAAATCGAGCTGACTACCAGGTGCGATTCCAAGGAATTAAGCTATTGATTATTATTATTGCAATCATGTTTGCTTTTAGAACTTGTTCCTGTAAGTCAAAAACTAAATACATGGTGTTTGATTATCAGAGGGTGAAGAGGGTGTTACAGACTCCACAACTTCAAATTGATCATATATTTGTTGAGAAAGTTGAAAGCATTAATTTTTTAGGCGTTGTTGTAGACAATAAACTATCCTGGATAAAACACATTGATTATGTATGTAAAAAGACTAGTATGTATATTGGTATGCTTTTTAAGTTACGCTCTTTCTTGCCATTGAAATCCTTACAAATGCTATATAAGTCTGTTATTTTACCACATTTTACCTACTACAATTTGGTATGGGGAAGTGCAAGTAATTCACATTTAAGAAGACTCTTAATCTTACAGAAAAAAGCTATCAGAATTTGTTTTAATATGCCTTTTACAGCTCATACTGCACCTCTTTTTAAATCAATGCAGTTATTGAATATACTTGACAATGTATCATTTAATGTTATTCTTTTTATGCATACATTTTTACACCAACGCTTACCTAAAGTTTGTAATACATTCTTTAAAAAGCACTCAGATGACCATGGACTTAATACAAGGGGAAAAGACAAATTTTATTTACCGAAACTGAACTCGTCATTTTTACAGCGCTCAATAAAATACCAGGGAGTTGTAGAATGGAACAAACTTAACTCAGATTTGCAGAATATTAATAATTGTATGATCTTTAAACGCATCTTTAAACTTCAATTGTTCACTAATTATTGAGTATTGATGTTGTGTTTTTGTTGTTGTTGTCTTCTGTACTTGTTATTGTTAAATATTTAGGTTATGTTTCTTATATTGCAATTTCGATTCATATGTAAAACCTCAACTTGTGAGGGTTGTATGATTTCCATGCTTAAAGTAATGTATACAAATAATTTCTTTTGTTCTGATTTTGATTTTGTTTACATGGGTTTGCCGTTAACAAGCACTTTGCTTCTAAGGCAAATACCTGTCAATTTTTACACTGTACCGTTTCTATTATTGTATTTTATCTGAAATAAATGAATAAATGAAATGAAATGAAAGTGTTGATTGTTTGGGGAAAAATCCCTGCCTTATTAATTAATTGAGCATAGTGCTACATATTTTGTTTTACTTTTTCAATGTAATTATCAGCTGTCCTATGCATCTAAAATATGAGATTGTTGATCTCTATCAGTTATGAATTGTTTGTTTGATGCTTTCATTTACAATTTATACTTATGATTTTTGCATATTTTATGCGATTTACATTGAATATGTTTGCTTTCATTTGCAATTTGTTTACAGTGACTCCTTGATTTATGTAGATTTGAATTTTTTGTTTGATGCTTTCATTTGCAATTTGAAATAGTTTTTGCAAGTACGTGGCATGTTGTATATGCAATTTCCTTTTTTGTTTCTTTTGCATTTAGCACTGTTTAAATTTGTAATTTCTTAAATGCTTTTTTGTTCTGTTATAGTGTCTCCTCGCTCTATGTAGTGCAATGACTAGCTGTATCCTATTTGTGTGCAATCAATTTAAATTCTTAATTCTATAGTTGCCTTTTATTTCATTTGTATTTGCCAATTTGCAGAATCCTCTATTAACAAAAAAACAAAAAAAATGTTGAGGAAAAATCTATGTAGTGTTGTTTATGCAATATGTACTTAATATGCGTATGTTAATTTCTTAATCTATAGGATAGTCTTTACAATTTGCGTATTCTTTGCATAGTCCAGTTTTCCACTCTCTCTCTCGCACCCCTAGGCAAACAAAACATTACAAAAACGTCAGCTTCGTCAGGGATTTATTTGAACTGTTCTGAGTAAACAAAACTCAATTTTACGTATAATATGATATTTACTGAAAAAAGTGATATTGTGGATAGATTCCACAAACCAATTAAGATAGTTGACCAAAAGGTTTTTGTACTTAAATTTCAGTCCAGTATCTTAGTCTTCCTCTTTCAATCATATGTTTCATTCTGTGTCTCGTACACTCTTAGTTTTATATTAGTGAAACGTGGGCAAAGATTTGTCAAAGTGGCAGTAAAAATTTGTCACGCTTTCATGTCGAACACTTTTTGTCAATTGACAAATCATTATAGTAGTTTGACGAATTAAAAATCGGCAATTACAAATGTAATGCATGTCTTTACGTTACGAAATCATGTTTTGACAAACTTCTTCAACTGACGAATCCAACAAGCACGAATTGACAAATGGATATTGTCATTCTAATTGAGCACGACGAATCTTATCAGACAGGACAAATTAATTGACGAATTTAGACATGCATTACGAATTTGGGAATTAAACGGGTTTCCTAATCTTAAAAGATTCGTCAGTAATCATTATGTGCGCATGCGCGAGCGCGTGCGGCGCGGTCGGTTCCTCCTAACTCGTACACAACTATAGCCGGCCTGTAGCTGTACGCGTACTCGACTCATTATGCGCGCGTGTACACAACTAGTACATTATATAGCTATACGAACGTGTACCTTATTCATATAACGCACTAATTATGAAGGTGTATCCTAACTTCGCGCACGAACATTTATGATTTTTTCAAAGTGGCTTAGGATCAAGAAAATTACAGTAATCTCAATGAAACAATAATAAATTACCCCTCAAATTCTGAGGATTCGATTTATCTTGAACAATTTCATTTAAACTCACAATTCGTGGTGTTAACGGCCCGATTCCGTGACTATGTCATATCAGCAAGAGCTTCTTCACCGAGTACGGTAGTCTCCTAACTTCGCGTGCAAGTAAATTTGAAGGGTAGGTCGAATAAAGGAGCATTTTGCGCAGCCTTTCGATGACAACAAATATGTTCTACTGGAACGATTTCCGTCTAATTTGCTTGATACTTCCTCCTCCATAATTTTGTTGGAACACCAAAGTTGTGATTTACAAAAAAAGACCACAAAAAGTAAGTATTTCCTCAGAAATATCGCTCTTTATTTGCTAATTTTTTGGTTGATGAGTAATTGATGTGTGCTCTTTCAGTTGACATTGAAAATTTCCGTCGCCGTGTCCGTGTTCTAATTTTTGCATATCTCGCCTATGATGCGCGAAGTTGGGATACTCGCGAAGTTAAGACACCTGTCCATATAACGTATGAAGTACAAGTACGTACGTGTATTATTACTTGTACCAAAGATCCTACATACACAAGATGCTCAACTCTCCCGATTTTACACGGCCGCTGGTGAAACGGAAGCGGAAGCGGTATTTGAGCACGTGGAGTCTGCCGCCCGCTAGCGTTGAGCGGGTAAACTCGAACAAGCGTCAGAAGACTGCTGGCGGGTGTCAACCTGGGAATTTTTAAAATTATATTCAGCGCTTTTACTTTCAAACTATTCTTAATGTGAATAAAAGTATAAATTTTTGGAATGGAAAGTATAGTCAAAGAATCCATTTTTTAAAATATTATATTTCACTCAAAATGCTAGCTTTTCTTTTTTTTAAAAGAAAATGGCAAGAAATATTGGTCAACTTCACTTGTTCGTTGAAATTTTTGATTTTTGAGTTTAAAATGCTAAACTCGCTTGAAATCATGATACAACTCTTGAAAGGTTTGTTATATTTTGAATTTAAGCAATTTAAAATCTGAATTGATGAAAAAGGTAATAACTTAATTTTTTGCCTCTTTCCGGTAAAAAAAATAAAGCCAAACTCAATCCTTTTGGAAAAAACAAACACACGTGATTTTCTAGCAATTTGAGCATTTTAACTCAAATTATTTAAGTTTCTTAGCCACAAAAAATGTTCATATTTTTTTTTTTTTTGCCATTTTCTTTAAAAAGAAAAATATTTATTTTTAGGAACAAAATAAACGGGCCTTTAGCTGCAGCTTAATATCACAGCTTATCATTATGAATATCTCAAGATTTCATTTCAATCTGAGAATTTCATCTGCTCTTTTTTTTCAATGGGATGGGTTCAGTTATGTGAGTATACATTTGACCATGCATGGCCAACGTCACCAAATATGAATTATTGTTAGACTCTGGTCCAGTTTATATCTTTCGCCCATTTTTGTAACTGAGCTCATTAAATGACAATGGTTTCTTTAATTTATTCAGCGGTTTCTTCAATTTAATCCATAGTTCTCAATAGAGTTTTCACACCTTCCCGGGATCCTTCAGGCTACACAACAGGGGCTGTCAGTTCAAACTTCTAACTCAACATGGTATTTACAGAAATAGAGACGGCTTAGATATAAACTGGACCTCTATTTATTTGGATATTCATGATTGAAACAACTACAATAAAATTATGACAATACACAATACTGATTAAGAGTAACACTTACGTTACTTATTCAGCTTTCTGGATTTGAGTAAAGCTTTTGACTCTATCAATCACAATATTATTTTACATAAAGAAAAATCTTACGAATAAAGAAGTATAGTACTTTCATGGTTTGAAAATTATCTTGAGCACCGCTATCAGTATATAACAATGTTTGTTCTGAACTGTTACAAGTTACATGTGGAGTACCCCAAGGATCGATTCTAGAACCACTTCTATTCTTACTATTCATAAATAATTCAGTTAATTGTCCCCATACTCTTAAATTTGTGCTTTTTGCTGCTGATACCAATATTCTTTTTTCTCACAATTATATTAATACCTTATGTCAAATTATATAAATAATGAAATGAAACATGTATCACTATATGGTTCAATTGTAATAAATTGTCTCTTAATACTTCTAAATATAATTTCATTTACTACCATCATAAGCAAAGTGCTATTTCAAATGATTCAATAAATTCCTTAATAATTAAAATTAATGATATTCTAATTCAGCGTGTTCAATCAACTTATTTCTTAGGTGTAATTATTGACCAACATTTAGCCTGAAAAGATTATATACTTGCCATTTCAAACAAAATATCAAAGAGTATTGGTGTCATCAGTAAATTAAGTCATATCTTTCCCCAAAATATATTGATTTTTATTATATAATACCATGATCCTGCCAATTTTAATGTACTGTAATCAGCGCTCACCTGGAAACTTTACCCGCTCACCGCTAGTTGGCGCACTCCTTCAAACTCCCACAATTCCGCGCGTTAGCGTTTCACTTTTTGACCGAGAGTTGAGCATCTTGTGTATGTAGGATCTTTGCTTGTACTTGTACTTATACCAAAGATCCTACATACACTTTTGCTTATAGTCGCGTTGCATGCAACACTTATTCAATTTAGAGTACAAAAAACCGCACTAATGCAGCATTGCTACTGGGACTATACTTCAAACCATCTAGTCTATTTACCGATCGAGTCAAGACACATCAGGTCGACAAAGACAACGTGACAACTGAACTGAGACTTAATTCTGTCAACAAATGCACGTATTGTATATAGACGACGCAGAGCCATCGATCTACTATGTCTTTACAGATGTCAAACTTTTTTGTGACAAATTTGTGTAATCACGATACGAATGATTCGTCACGCGCTGGGTTTTCGTGCAGTGCTGCATTACGAATTAATTTTCCTGCCTGACAAAATGTTTGTCATACATTACGAATTAATTTCCATGCATGACAAATTAATTTTTTAGCATGACGAATCAAAATGAAAATTCGTCAAATATAACCACTTTTCATGACGAATTAAAATTCGTCAAATGACAAATCTTTCCCCCTAAAATAATTGACGAATTAGCATTAATCAATATGTAAAATTAATTTGTCAAGGAAATCTGCTTGCATGACGAATTAATTTGACGAATTTTAAGTTTGTCAAATAAGACCATGTTTTGACGATTTTTATTTTGTCAATTGACCAGGTATTTTTAAGAGTGTAGCTTTATTACTCAGTCTCTGTAAAAACAGCAACTTCAGAATGGTATGGGGAAATTAAGGGTTCCCCTGGCAGTTCTTACTCCCTTCTTTAATCCCTTCTTCAATCCCAATATGAAGATTAAAGGTGCACCTGTAAAGTGTCAGATATTGCCCAAAATTACATTTGAGACTTCAATTCTGTCATTATGTCATTAGACATTGAATTTATAGGTGAACATGTCGGCTGATATACCGAGACCGACACCGAGGCTAGTATATGATTCCGTAAGCGCCCTGTGAGTCAAGAATAAAGTATAATATTAGAGGGTGAATGCCCTGTACTTATTGGCAAATCGACAAAGAAATGGGACCATTTTGACTGAATAAACTTCACGGAGAGACTTGTTTTTCTTCAGAAATTGCAATAGCCGTGGACGTCATCAGATTGAGTTGTCCCATCTACACATTTTCATGTAAGTGAATTTCTACATAGACAGTACACGTCGCTGATGCTTGTCATTTACGTACAATAACATTAGTCGCCGTGTTACAGTCTCCTTATAAACTTTTTGAACATTCTACTCCTATTCATATTTATTAGAGAACATTCTTGCCATAAATTGTTCAATATTATTCATCATGCCGATTACAAGGAAAAAACCCCAAGTCCAAGCCCAAAACCAGGGGCAGGGGGCAGGAGTACAGGACTCTGAGCAGCAAGCAGAACCAGAGACTCAACATCTACAGACTCCAGCTTCTCTGATAACTGAAGTCATGGGTGATTTACTTGTAAATCCCACCTTCCAGAAACAACTGCAAGAGATGGTGAAATCCATGGTGAAGGAGATAGCTGATGCTACTTACCATCGACTTAAGGAGTATAGCGAAGAGAACAGAGGCGCTATACACGACCTAGAAGTCAAGGTAGAGGAGTCCCAGAAGGAGCTAAGAAATCTACACCAGCAGATTGAGACTCAACAGAATCAGCTTGACATCCTGAAGAAAAGCGCAAATGATCAAGAGCAGTATTCACGTCGAAATTGCTTGAGGATCTTCGGCATCGAAGAGAAGCGAAACGAAGACCCGGACCGCCTCCTCATACTCATAGATGTCTTCAAAAATCGCCTGCAGCTTGATGTCTCAGCAGCAGACATCGAGCGGTCCCATCGAGTAGGGAAGATGAAGCCTGGCAAGCACCGCGCTCTGATCATCAAACTGTGCAGCTACCGTGTTAGAAGGAACATCATCCAATCGCGAAGGAAACTCAAGGGCACAGGTATTTCCATCCAAGAGGATCTGACAGCAAAGAACCAAGCCCTGTACCACAAAGTGTACACAAGCAGCAAGGTTGTCAGTGCCTGGACAAACGACGGAAAAATCTTCGCCCAGGTCCAAGCGACTGGAGGAAAGACAAGTGTAGCCATAGTATCCTCAGACGCTGACCTGGTTCGTTTAAACATATGACATTCTTGACTCTCAAACATTCTTGCCTTATAAATCTCGTTACAAACTGACTCATACTCCTAGGGATTGTTTCTGGCAAGTTTTATTTCAAGATCCATTTTAAGATCCTTTTTAAGATCCGTTTTAAATTTGAATTTTATCTCAAAATAATTGTTTAATTTTTCAATTTGTCTCAGTTTTTTTGTTTTGATTATCCATATTTACTCATAGTTACTCATTTAATTTTTTTTTTCTGTTCAATTCAAATTTTTATAGTTAAGCTGCATACATCTGCAGTGTTTATTTTCTTTGATTTTTTTTTGTTTTTGTTTGTTTGGGTGTGTGTTCTACTGTTTATCAAATCCTCTGTCCTTTCGTTATGCATTCTTTTCCTCATTCAATTTGTTGCAATTGTATAATACTCTTATACTCGATGTTCATGATATATTACTCGTTGGTCCAGATGATCATATACCCTTGCCACTTTAACATGTGTCTGTATGTGTTTGTAGCTACTTGCCTCATAGAGTTTTTGTGTAACTGTTATACATGTATCTTTAAGTAGGCCTACTTATAATTAGTGTTTTACTTAATAATGTCAATGCAGATGTAGAAGACGCATTACTGGAAGAAGCTGGAAATGATTCCATTTATGTCACACCTGAAAGCTTTTCAACATTTTGTTCAACCATGAATAATGCTTTTTCTACTTTGCATGTGGTCATGCGTCGTGAGGTCGCCTCCTTTTGCGTTACATGCCATTTTGGGCTTCTGCGGGACAATGTTACAGTTGAGAGCCAATATTTTCTGATGAAGACCCCCTACCCTATCGAAACTATACATTTTATGAAAGGAAATTACCCAAGGAATCCAAATATGCACTCAGAAATAACACTGGGTGTACAGTTAATTGTTCATATTGACCAAAACATGAAATTTTGTTTACAGTTTTAGAGGTCAATCATTTCCTGATAACTTTTTCTAAAGTAGCTCTAGACAAGAAATTATAATGTTTTCTTGCAGAGCAGACTTAGACCTTTACAGCAATATAATATTGTATGGGGTAAATTATTATTTTACAGGAGATTTTTTCATTCATACTTCATGAATTTTTTTTTTTTAAATAATCAATAATTTTCACTAAGCAGGAGTCACTAGATGAATGGAATATAGAGTAAAGCCTAAATATGATGAGCCATAATACAGTTTGATAAGTAAGCTTTAATTTGATACCAAATTTGTATTCTGAAACCTTTTATTTTTCAAGATATTAACGTTTATATCAAGAATTCACAAAATGTATCGGTCAAGATTGTGCCCCCATAGAGTTTGTACAGTAAACCCCCAATTTTCTTTGTTTGTGTTGATTTAATAAAAAAATTATTTGGCAAAGACACTTTTCAATCATTTGACATTAAAGTTCAATGTGTAAGCTTTCATTTGATACCAGAATTGAAGTTATACATGTAGTTTTGACAAAGTTATTAACGTTTTAAGAAAAATTGCGCTTTGAGAGTCATTTCCTCATAGACTTTGTACACGGGCGCCGCTTCCTGCGGCGCCGCTTCCTGCTCCACCCTCCGGCTTAAACCTTCAAACGGCTGTATCTCGATCTTAAATAGAGGTATACCTTTGAAACTTTGCTGAATGATAGCATTTTGATAGCCCTTTCAAATGATGCCATTTTGTTAAGAACGGATTTTTGGTTTTGAAAATATGAAGTAAAATGCACCAAAAAAATCCCAAAAATGTAACGGCTCCACCCTATTTGGAGGCGAGTTCATGACACACGACCATGTAAATTGTCGCAGCTTGCCAAAGCACTATGAGGATATACAAACTTTACTCTTGTCCTTAAATTATTAATTGGATGTAATAGCCTTTTCTGAAACATGGCTTGATGAAAATATTAAAAATGATGTTTGTTTTGAAGGTTATAATATGGAGCATACAGTTCGCAATGACAGGAGAGGTGGAGGTATTTCACTTGCAATTAAGGACAATATTAAATATATTACACGCAAAGATATCTCTGTTTTTAATGATCAATGTGAAAGTCTTTTTATTGAAATTTTGAAACCAGGCAAACATATTGTTATTGGAGGCTTTTACAGACCACCTGATCAATCTAAGGCCATTTTTATTGATACTTTGAAACAAATATTGAGGAGTCTGCAAAAGGAAAAAAAAGAGTGTATTTTTCTTGGCGATTTTAACTTGGATTTGTTGAAATTAGATGTGCAATATTCATGCAATGAATTTTTAGAACTTTTGTATTCATTTTCTTTTTATCCATTGATAATCAAACCAACCAGAATAACAGATACTACAGCCACTTTAATTGATAACATTTTTACCAATAGTTCCTGCTCAGTTCTTCCTGGCATAATAACTACAGATATTTCTGATCATTTACCATTTTTTTCGTTATTTGATTATAAAGATATTCATAGGGAAGACTCAGTTATTTATAAACATGATATTAATGATGAAAATATTGCTATTTTTGCGAATTATACGAGGTATTGATTTTGATTGTATTCTTGATACTTGTTATGAGGATCCAAACTATAAGTATTCAAAATTTATGAACATTTTTGTTGATGCATATGATCATTGTTTTCCCATTAAAAAAGTCAAAATTAAAAGG
This sequence comes from Echinarachnius parma, assembly GCA_037951105.1. Classification (NCBI taxonomy): domain Eukaryota; kingdom Metazoa; phylum Echinodermata; class Echinoidea; order Clypeasteroida; family Echinarachniidae; genus Echinarachnius; species Echinarachnius parma. The sequence continues at coordinate 273,509 of JBAMJV010005957.1, forward strand.
CGGAACAAACCATGGTTTACAAAAAAGTTGAAAAAATGTGTGCAAGAAAAAATAAGTTATATAAAAAATATGTTAAAAAACCCACTGCTCAAAAGAAAGAACGTTATAATAAATGTAGAAACAGTTATACAAAACAAATTCGGGCTGCAAAAAGACAATATTATTTGTCAAAATTTAATACTTTTAAAGGAAATATAAATGACTTGGAAACTCATTAATGATGTTTTACAAAGAAGCGAAAAGTGCAGTAATTCCTCTGTATTTACTCTCAATGGATTGCAGAGGGTTTTAATGATTATTTTAAAGACATTGGGCAATCTATAGCAAACAAGAATCTTACAAGTACAAATGTTCATTTTACTTCATTTTTGACTCAATATTATCCTCACTCAGCCTTTTTTGTACCCATTACAGTAAAGGAAATTATAGACCACAAATTATCTTTTAAAAATGGTAAAGCCCCAGGCTTTGACTCTATTGATGTTTATGTTGTAAAGACAATTATACATTTAATATGTAAGCCTCTTTGTAATATTTTTAATTTGTGTCTTGAACAAGGAATTGTCCCAAATGATCTTAAAATTGCCAAAGTTATTCCCATACATAAGAAAGGACCTAAATATATTTTTTCTAATTATAGACCTATTTCTTTGCTTCCATTCTTTGCTAAAAATTTTGAACAATGTATTTATTCTCGGCTTTTAAATTTTTTAGACAGACATGATATCTTATCAAACAAGCAATTTGGTTTTAGGGCCAAACATTCAACTGCTCATGCCCTTTCAAACTTTTTAGTTCATGTATCACAAGCAATGGAGAATAATGAGATTATAGTTGGCATTTTTTTAGATTTTCAAAAGGCTTTCGACTCTATTAGTCATGATGTATTACTTGCAAAACTTCATTATTATGGTATACGTGGCACCACATTAAATTTGTTTCAAAGTTATTTGAGTGATAGGAAACAATTTACAGTGTATGATTTTAAATACTCCAGTCAGCAACCAGTCTGCTGTGGTGTGCCTCAGGGTTCAATCCTGGGGCCCCTCTTATTTTTGATATACATTAATGATTTGCATTTAGTTTCTCCATTATTATACTTTTTATTGTTTGCAGATGATACAAATATTTTTTATCAACATAAAGATCCAGATTATTTGATGGAGATTTTAAATATTGAACTCCGTAAGGTTTGCGAGTGGATCAAGGCACACAGATTACAATTGAATTATGAGAAAACTCACATTCTGGTATATGCTAATAAAGAAAATATTGATAAAATAAAAAATATATATGGATGATAAAGAAATACAGCACACCGATTCAACAAAGTTTTTAGGCGTTATTATTGATAGGGATTTGAAATGGAGGAGTCATGTTTGTGATATTTTACGTAAAATTTCGAAAATGATAGGAATCATGGGTAAGCTTCAAGACACTTTACCACAAACTGTTTTGTTATTATTGTATAATACAATGGTCTTGCCATATATATCATATTGTAACATTATTTGGGGATCATGCAATAAATATTTACTAGATCGTATCTATCTCTTACAAAAAAGAGCAGTACGTATAATTTGTCGTAAGCCTTTATTAAGTAATTCTAGACCTTTATTTTTATCTTTGAATATTTTACCTATTTGTCTTTTACATGAATTCCAACTTGGTGTGTTTATGTACTCTTATTATCATAATTTATTACCTATGACTTTTAATAATATGTTTCAGTGCAATAGTGATGTGCATCAGTATAATACGAAATTTGCCTCTGACACTCGATTAATATATGGCCGTAAATCTTTTTCAAATTCTATATTTTTATATAAAGGACCATTATTGTGGAACAAACTTGCCAATGACATTGTGATTTTAAATTGTCATAATGTATTATACATGTTATATCTTATCTGTCATGTCTTATATCCCTATCTCCTACTGCTTCTCTCATTATCCCATCTATTCTCTTTCTCATCTTCTCTCCTTTTGCCTTTCTCCCTTCCCTATTCTTGTTTCCGCATCTCGCTCTCCACTCACTTGCCCTTACTTTCATGGTGTTTTTTGATGTACATATGTTAATGCTTTCAAATGTTGATGTTATAAAAAAAAAAAAAAAAAATGTATTATGTATTGATTAATTGTTATAAAATTACTATATATTGCAATATTTAAATATTTATGTACAAGGCATCCCTGGTGGCCTCCCAAGTTGGCAGGAAAGACCCATGGGTCACAGAAATTCAAGATTTCTTTTTTCCTGCCAGGCAGCTTGGGGAGATTCACCAGGGGTGCTTTTATGCTTTTATGTTTTCTGATCGTTTTGTAAATTCACTATTCATTTTGTATCATACATTGTACTTTATTTTGAAATGCCGAATAAATAATTAAAAAAAAAAAAAAAACAGTGTGCAACATTAAGCACTTTTAAAAGAAAATTGAAAATGTATTTAATGCAACAAATTCAAATGCAACAGCCCTCCCTTCCGTTATCCTTTGTAGGTATCCTCTTACCCTTTTTCTATTTCAATGCTCTAGGGTCATCTATTCATAAGTTCTCCTGATGATCCTTCCACTTCATAATTCTTTTCTTTCCTCTCTCTTCTCTTCTTCTTGTTTTTTTTTCCACTGTTTGTTTGTTATCAAACTTACTTTGTACTTATTATTGTAATGATCTATGTAAATTGTACTTGTGTTTATATTGTATTTGCATGTTTTTATGAAAGTGGTTAATACAATTCAATTCAATTCAATTCAATTCAATTCAATTATGTACCAAAATCATTGTACGATATGTCCCAATGATTTGTGAAAGTTTCATTGAAAAAGAACACTGCTTCCTGGTTAAAAAGCGAAAATATATGTCAGCTTTTACAACAAAATTACTGTATGACGTTTATGAGGTTTATGACCATTCATTAACGCTCTTGAGCTGAATAATATATATCGTCATACTAAAGGGGCATTTGAAAAAATCTAACCCTATTTTATTCTTCTCTTACCATAAGCTAAACAACACGGTATAGAAGAGAAATGAGGAAGCTCCAAGTATTTTTCGTGGAGTTGGACACTTTACAGGCATCACTTTAATACTGTATACAACCTTTGTTGAAATACTGTACCTTTATGGGTGTGTTTGAAAATCAAATTGATAACATTTGTTCCCTCCTAACTATTAAGTAATGATAAATCACTTTGTGTTGATCCGATCAAGTGATGAATAATTTTATTCTTAAAGAATTTATTAATTCAATTTCAATGTTTGCATAATCAAATATTGTCTATTTTGTTCTTCATTATTTTGATAGGACGTAATCATGATTATTTTCATGTTATTTGTGCATGGAGGGAGTGTTTCACATGTTCTTTGTATGTATGTATGAACTGCTAGTATTTAAAACCCGCATTTGTATGAATTTAATATGAAACAGACTGACTCATTCTATTGTTCTGTGTTGAAGGGTATTTTGTTGTAATGTGAAAAGTGAACTCAGTCGAGACAGTGTCTTGACTGGAAAATACAAATACAATTTTTCCAACAATGATTGTAATCCGTTTTATTTGCATTCATTAGTTTGCTGTTTGTGTGATAATTCAAATTAATATGGGAAGCGGCATAGCTAGGGGCACCCCCAACAATAATACAAAACAACAACATAGGATCAATATTGATGAAAATCAATAAATACATTGTGATCCATTAACCTTGCCAACATTCAACTAAAACAGCTTTCCCACTTCTCTTGTACCTTGTTGTTTGGCTTATGGTTACATAATAATGGAATAGGTTCTGATTTGTTGAATATCTCCCTAATAAGAGAAATATTTAAGTTTGAAATGTCTGTAAACGCTTTTGACTGTAGTCAATAGTATCCAAATTCAGGTACAGGGATCTAGTAACTTTGTTGACATGTGTAAAAAGTGAGGAATGGTTTATGCAATGTATATTGCTGTTATACCATATGTCCACAGGGTATTGTGTGAAAATTTCAAGTCAAATGGACATTGTATGGCCAAGTAATGAGCGAAAATGCAAAGTGATATTCAGTAACTCACTGCACTCACTTTGTACACGGAAGAAAAACTCGCCCGGAGTTTTTCTTATCTGAATACTTCAATCATACATGTCTTTATAACGAAAGGGAAATTTGAAAAACCGAAACCTGTCCCGTGATTTTATTGTTAATACGAATACAACAAGGTATAAGGGAACCGCTAGAATTAAAATTTTATTTTGAGGATTTGGACAATGTTACTAAGACCCCGTTTACAGTGAAAAAAAGGCCGGGCCGAGACGCGTCTCGGCCCGGCCTTTTCTTCACTGTAAACGCTCAAAAGGCCAAATGCGGGGCCAAAAGTGGCCGCGCATTTGGCCCCGCTCTGGAGGTAGTCTCGGCCGCGGCCGAGACGCGTCTCGGGCCCGCTTTTCTCACTGTAAACGCACGAAGGGCCAAATGCGGTACCAAATTGGGAAAACAATTCATTGCAAATAACGCGCCTTTGTTCTGTGACCCCGGCGTGCCTCCAAAATAATGGTTTGTTTACTGTGTTTGTTTACATGCAGAGCGCCACTACGACAAGATATTGAAAGGGCGGCCAGGCCCCGCCACTGTAAACGCACCAAAATTGGGGGGCCGAGTACCGCAATTTAAGCAGGGCCGAGACGCGTCTCGGCCCGGCCCTGCACTGTAAACGGGGTCTAAGTCCCTTTAACGCGAACGAGCGGGATAAAAGCAGACATCGATGTACTCTTCATTTTCTTCCTTTCCTACGAAAATCTCACATATCTTTCTCAAGAACCTAACAATAATATTAGTTATATACCAATATTATTTGTAGTCTCAAATTTCACTTTTGGGAAAAAATATAAAGTTAATGGATCACTATTAGGTGTGCCCCCAATCAGTCCAACCATGCTACAACCGATGGATGGACGTTATGATTATCTGTGTGTATCACTATATTTGTTTACACCATAGACAGAGCTGCCCTGAAATGTACAGATATTTGCACATTCTGACAAACGAATTTGAACAAATTTTGAAAAGTCCTTTCCTGTTTGAAATCTCCCTGAATTAGTCATGTAACGTCGGAAGATCTGCATAATGTGGGTATGTATGTTTGTGTGTTATTGGGTACTTGACCTTTTCATTTTAACTCGCATTATTGGCTAAAAACTTACCACAGAGCTCCACCCCTTTGTAGGTCGTTCAGGTTGTTTATCAATATCGTCTTTTCGAAAAATCATACATTTCTTTTTTTAACACTAACACATTAATACAAAAAAAAAATGCATTTATGAACCTTTTACCTCGGTATTTATAGTATTAAAACAAAACACAATTTAGATATCTATGACTACAAATATATAAGTGCAAAACGAACAAATTGCACCAAAATCAGAACATGAATCAAGCTCATTTTAAATGGAGATTGAAATTTATTGAACATGACACATTGCTTATGCTAGGTTTACACCATGTGCCCCGCGGCCACGACAGCCCCGTTTCAAGCCACCGTGAACAAAACGGGATGCAGGGGCGTCGATCCGTTTTTGATATTGGGGGGGCGAAATTTGAATTTTTTTTCCAGAGTGACCACTGAGAGAGCTAAAAGCCCCACATTGGCATGCCCGGAAGTTTTATTGCGCTCATTGAAAGTGTCTTGATGGCTCGAAGACCTGATTTTGGGGGCAATAATGGGGGTCCAGGGGGCGGAGCCCCCGGAAGCTTTTAGATTTCAGACATTTGCAACTCCTATCATGGGTGTAAAAATAGTGAACCTATATATACTCGTAACGTATTTTTAAAGGGCATAGCGAGGAAAAGATTGAGCCTTGCATGAGATGGATCCACGTGATCCTGTATACTATAGAGCCATCGAAATAGTCTAGGGCATTGGGCTCCCATGGAACTAAGCAAGGGCGTCAACAACTTCTCAAAACTGGAGGGGAGACATTGCAAGGAAGCGAAGCGACCGAGCGGGGGAGGGTGTGGGAGGGGGTGTCCCCCTCCCACAGTAGGGAGCTTTTGAATTTTTGGGCGTGAAATTGTGCGATTTGGTGCACACCTGAGACAGAAATTTCACGTAATATGAAGTATATAAGTATGGAACCAAACATACATAATGACAAAGGGAGGGGGACAATCTTCATCACTTTCAAATGTGGGGGGGACCTGAAAATATTTCAATATGATTTGCGTTCAGCGCATATGGACCGAATTGACTGAAAGATATATTTCAGATTATTTTATTTTCTGTGACGGTGGGCTATCTATAGATGAGGGTTTAATTAACTTCGTTTGAGGTGTGCGTTTGAGAAATTACACTGCCCAACACATGACTGAGTTCCCGCAACCAAAATGAAACTTGCAACATGAGAAACTGTATGCGCGCGAAGCGCGCGGCAAAAAGGAGATTTACAGTCCTTTCCAAACTAGAAAACGGCTATTTTGAAGATTAATTATTGATAAATGTGTCTTTCCCCTCTTTGGCATTATATCACTTGATTTTTTCTTCCTCATTTTTGGAATTATTGGGGGGGCGAAATGATATGTTCGCCCCCCCAATATTTTCATTGGGGGGGGGGGGGGGGGGGGGCGACCGCCCCCCCTGCCCCCCCAGGATCGACGCCCCTGACGGGATGGACGTGAGACAACGCGGGGGGACGGAATGGGCAAACGTGACTGCCGTGTATGCCTAGCAAGATTTTAAACTGTCAACAAATTTGGCACGGCAACCTAGCAGGCCGTAGTAAAACGGGGTGAACGCAATAAAACGTGACAGGCCGTTACAAAACTTGGAGGCTGTCCGTAGTAGGACCGGGAAGACATTCCCCGACATCTCACGGTCCTTTCCCGTCCTGCTACGGACAGCCTCCAAGTTTTGTTACGGTCTATTACGTACTGTCACGTTTTGTTGCGTTCACCCCGTTTTACTTTGGCCTGTTAGGCTTCTCATCCGCACCGTGACTGCCGTGGCAATTTTTTTGACAGTTTAAAAATCTGGCCCGGCATCCACGGCAATCGCGGCCTGTCACGTTTACCCATTCCGTCCCCCCGCGTTGTCTCATGTCCATCCCGTTTTGTCCACGGTGGCCTGAAACGGGGCTGCCGTGGCCGCCAGGAACATGGTGTACACGCACCATGGTGCCACCATCAGTGGGGGGATGGGGCTCTCCACCCCCCCCCCCCCCCCCCCCCCCCACGGCCCGTCACGGATACCGTGGTAGACCGTGATAGACCGTGATAAAACTTGGCAATACCTAACAAAACTTGGATATAGAGGAAAAATTTGTCAAAAATCTCACGGCGCGCTACGTTTTGGGCAAACGGGGCTGCCGTGGCCGCCGGG